>SNQJ01S0049216.1:28332-43958 GCA_010110895.2 Picea sitchensis | reverse complement strand
AAAATCTGGATCACTCTTCTTGACCAAACTCTTCCTCAAGTTGGTTTAAGTCATTGGTTCTTTCCTTGAGATGATCCATCAATATCTTTTCTCTCTTTTCTGCTTCTTCTTTTTGTGCTGCTATGTTGGCTTCTAAACATTTCTTTTGATATTCTAGAGTTTCTTCAATTCTTCTGACCTCTTCTAGTTGAGCTCTTAAATTCTTCATGACATGTTGATCTTTTTTGGAATATTGAACACTTCTCTTTTTCTTGATCAATTATTTCTTGGATGACTTGTTTTCTTCTCTTTATTTCCTTAGATATTTAATTGCACTGATCAGTTTTTCTCTGTAATCAACTTCTACTTCATCATACTCTTATGAATCTGAATCTGTCTGACATGATGAGCATCTTTCTTCTTGTTCTGTATCTGCATCTTCTTTGACATTTTCTGAATCTGTGATGGGTAGATAATATATGTCATGTAACTTCTCCCAAAGTTCTTTGGTTGATGAACATTTACCAATCTTTTCTCTTATCCGTTTAGGTAATCATTCCCAGATGAAATCCATTGCTATTTTGTTATTCTTCTTCAATTCCTTCTTGGCTACTGTCTTTGCCCTTTTTGAACTATCATATCCTGTAACAACTGATAGCCAAATATAATGTCCCTATGCCTGTAAAAATACTTCCTTCCTTGTGCTCCACATCTCATACTTAAAACCACTCTGACCATTAAACATCGGTACTCCATTCTTAGAATAATCGATGATCTCCTTCTAGTGGTTAAATTGTTTCCTAAAGGAACCTCACTCTGATACCAATTATTGGATTACTGAGAGGGGGGTTGAATCAGTAATAACATAATTATAATCCTTTTTCTCCAAATAATCCAAGTGTTATATCAATGAAGAATTATTATCCAATAATGAGTGATAAGAAATGAACAATCACACACATCAACAGTACACCAGTTTTTTACGTGGAAACCCAAATTGGGAGAAAACCACATAATGTTTTTTCTTATATGTCGTGAAGAATTACATTCATTGGAAGCACCAACTTCCTTTGTTTTTTAGCTGCAACTCGAAGGAGGCTCCAACCCCCTAGTTTCTCAGGGTACAACCTGAGGGAATCTCCAACTCCCCAATTCTCTAGCTACATCCAGAAGGAGGCTACAACCCCCTATGTTCTCCAGCTACAATCGAAAGGTGGCTACAACCACCTTTCCTTGCCCTGTCCAACTGCCCTGAAGTAGAAGTAGAATGATGGAACCACTATCACACTATCACTGTGAGATATACCGATGTAAACCTGTACCAATAAACATGAACCATGCATCAAACATGCATCAACCTGTACCAAACAATATGTAATCAATCTATACCAAACAATTTGTACCATAAAAAAGTGCAATCACCATGCACCAACCTGTACCAATCATGTGTCAAGTACTCATCAACTATGACTCATCAATATGTACCAACATCATCAACTATACACCTCATGTATGTGCCAACTCATCAACTACCTGTCTCAACCATGTACCCAACTTGTACCTCAACCAAAAGTCCTCATCAATTTCATCCTCCAAATATGATTTGTAACTCTGTAATAGACCTGGTGTATATGATCACATACCTGCAAACCTTCCTTAACTTTAAACAACAAGAGACTAGCATTTTCATCAAACTTTTCTTTAGTCTCACATGACTAGTTTTGGATTAGTCAACAACCCTAACTTGAAATAATAATAAATTTATACCTGTAATGAATAAAGATATGAAACTGATACACAATTTTCTTTAGTGTGTTTTATGCAATTCCTCTAGGTTTCACTACTTGGAACCTCTCATAAAAGGAGTTATAGAAAAAATGACATACCTTGCTGAATTCTGTCTTATTCTAGAGAGTGACCTTGTAGAGTGTAATGTACCTCCAATTTAACATAAAAAAAAAAAAACCTTTTTGGTGCATTAATCCCCAGTATTTTCATTTAATAAAATCGTAGAACGGATACTTAAATTTCTGTTCGGATTTAAGCCTAGTTATCTACTTGTAAAAGAGTAAAACCTTATGCCATACTAACTTAACAACTTGTAAGAGAGGCTCCCAACGATTACTAGTACTTCTCCAACTCATATATTATTAAATAGATACCAATAAAATACATGTATCCACCTATATAATAGGATTCAATTTTTAAATCCCTTGTTAATATTGGGCTCTTTAGATTTTGCATACAAGTTTATACCCTTGAGAATTAATACTAGGACTCCTACCTAGCTATATGCATATCAGAATTTATACCCTTAACATAACACGTATCAGGAAACAGGTTAATCATATTAATGACAATGAATGAGTCACTTCAATGTAATTTCTTTAATGGCTCCATCGTGGTTATGACACTTTTAGTTTCCCATCATAACGATTGGAAAACCAGACCAATCCCTCACAATTCTTTGCATGACTAAATTGTAACTAAATCTCATCTCACCGATGGAGGTAACCTAATGATAACTAACTCGACAGAAGGTTAGCGACTGGCTAGTTCCACTTGGACAATCATGAAATGACTGCTATTAACTTCGCATATTCATTGGTAAGGGAGAGAGATGTATCTTCCAGAAGGAGTTAAAGTTTTGTCCTTGTAATTAATTAGGGTCCTCTAAACGCCAGCCCCGATGGCTCTCCCACCTGATGCTCCCAATCTTGGTGTGCCAAATTTTCCCTAGCACATGGCTCGTACCTTCAGTGTTTAATATGAGTAGTACTCGTCTCCTCTTAGGGTTAATAAGTTCCTCTCTTGCCATTGTGACTCTGAAGGGGAGGGTTCTTCATTAATCATTCCTCAGCAGGGAAGGGATACCACTTTGCGATCAAATTTTGGTGAAGTCGATGACACAAATGAATTCCTGGTAAGTTTCCAAGAGAGCTATCATATCCTAAATTTGAAACCAGAGTTCAAGGTTTGGTTAAGATGAAAACCTTTACTTCTTGTAACCCTTACTTTGATTTTAATGGCCCCCTTCGCTCCCGACGAAAATGTTCAAAGTCTACGTATTTCTATTTTGGTACCGACTGTAGATGAGGTTTTCCCACTGTATTCTTGAGTCACTACTCTTTACCTCTTTAACATATTGTTATACATCGCATTCTGTTGTGTGTGTCCTCATGGAATTATTTCTGGTTTTGACCCTGTGGCTAGTAAGTGTATTTGAAAGTAACTTAGAATAGTTCAGAGAAGTCCTTTCCTACGCCAGGTAAAGGTTCTAAGAAATAGGTTCAAGTATGTCTTTTAACGTCTCTGACTTTATCTGTGACTAATACATATTGTTTGAGGTATGATAGTGGGTTAACGAGGGTCTATCTCTCGTTAAGTTAGAGTACCTTCCGTGAGAATCCTCTTGACTTTGTGTACGATGTTTTTCCTTACGCTCTTCGATCTGTTCATAAAAGGGTTTATTAAGAAGGTGTAAATCTTGAACTCACATTGCTATTATTTTATTTTCAAAGTAATTCATAAAAATATGATTCTCTGTATTAATGATGGGACTCTGCCTGTTGCGAGGGTACCCATCATAAGTTCCAGGGAAAATCCTCCTCCTCAGCCAGGATCATTTATAAGACAGGGGTGCTGCAACATGTGGACGCTGAGTTTTGGATCCTAAGTTGAGTATCACCAGACATAACTGTGGTTATCAATTTATCTTTCAATCTAAGTTTAAAGTCTTACTCTGTATTTTACTAATGTTTTTCAGTGATGAAACTTGTATGGTTTATGACCACCCAAGGTGCAAGTGTCGGCTCCTACCCATCGTGAAAAAGGTACTCTGGTTTCGTGATAGTGGCTCTCAAACTAGCTCTTCAATTCCAAAGCATGGAGGCCATGTTTCTGTTTGTAGCTTTCTCTTGATATTAAGTAATGTTTCCCATGCTCTGATTTCCTGTATCAGATGTATGGGGGTTCAACCATGATTTGTTTTCGTTATTGTTCCATTTAAGGGAAATGGGTACAGTCATCCATGGTGTAGGGAAATAAATTGTTATTTAAATACTAGAATTGGCGAAACTAGATCCAAGTTTACTATTAGAGGGAATTCTTTAATCTGTTAAAAATATCATTAGAGGAAACTTGTTGTTTTAAAGAAAAATCTTTTCGGAAAAATTATCCTCAGCATTCTTTTTGTTACCTTTGTAATTTCATGTATTCAAGAATCTCTATTTAAGTTACAGGAACCATCATTTCTTGATTTCATTAATGTCTGTATTAATGATCTCTCGTTAACGCAGATCTTATCTTTCGAACTTACCCAAAGGTGATCGTTCAAGAAAGAGGGTTTCACATCTCTAGATTTCTGAGTTTTATCGATTCTTGTCCTTCAAACAATTTCATTTTTTTTTTAATAGATTGAGTTTGCGCTGTAATTTCCTAAGTAGTTTTTATGAATAATAAGGCATTTAAAGTATATCTTACAATCTCACAATTGTTTGCCCGAAACGTAGTAATGCTACAGTCATGAAATTTTTAAGAACTTTTGTTTCTCTCAACAAGACTCTCGATATAGTCGAATTGGAATACCCTACCTTTGTATAGACAATAGTGTCCGTTCAAATCATATATAAGATGTATACATTCTTTTTGCGTCGTGCATCGATCTTGTATCTGTTAAAATCATTATTCACTTTCCTGTAATAGGATACTAGCATACATAACTTTTCATTCATGTAATAGGAAATTCATATAATTATATCATTGGGTTTAGAGTGACTTGCTCCCTTAGTTATGTTCATTCCCATATACTTCATTATTCTGGTTTTGTTCAAATCCAATTGTATAGATAATTTTGTTTAGGAAATTCTGCCTAGGAATTAAATTGCAGAATTAAATGTATACTTCTAAATAGGTTTTCTCTTCCAAGTTCATTGAGGCATATATATAATTCAATTTAAATGGTTTAATTATAGAGCTAGATGTATACCTGTAAATAGGTTTGTTCATTTAAGTCCATTGATACATATATGGTTCTTCTTTAAGTTTTAATTTCAGGGAACATCTCCAGAACTTAATCATTCAAATCCATTTGATTATTCTAGGAGGATATCGAATGATTTATAACTTTCGTACATGTTCTAATTCAATCATAGAGGCTGCCAGGAGATGATTTTAGAAATGTTTTATAAACTATTCTATAGTAAAGTGAAATGCACATATTCATGTAATCAAACAATCTTCGCTTAGGTTATTGGATGCATACAGACTTTAATGATTTCACTATATTTGTAACTAATTCATCCCACAGAGAAAGAAATAATTAAATTTAGATACAACAAGTACCTTACATCAATTATACGATCATTAAAACAGATAATGAGAATCATTTCAGTTTAGATTTAACACGTATAATGCATCAGATATAAAATCATTCAGATAGATAAGGATTAGAGTAACATATCTGAACTAATTTGCGGAAAGACAAAGGGAACAACCACATTCCTCCCAACCGTAGAACTGAGCAGCCAAAATCACTTGCACAGTTCACCCCCTAGCCTAACCATGACTCCATGAGGGAAAACTTGAAAACAAAAATCTGTCTCAGCAATGACTTTCAGTTCCAGCAGGTTCCTCTTGCCTCACACTCAATCTGCAGTGTTCATAACAGCAAGAAAACCAGTAGTCTCATTTCCCCAGCATACTCGGCCACGTCTTGCCTCGTCACATATGTTATTTATCAATTTTCCTAGGTCTTTTTCCCTCCCTTGGGGATTTTCGTAGCTTTCCAAATCCCTGGCTTTCAGGGGCTGCTAATGGCCAAATCACTAATTTTACACTTGTAACAATCAATCTAGGGGTAGTTCCAACATGTTCCCCACTCATGGAGTCATGGTCATCTAAATTCAACATGGTTGTTCCATTTGTCCTCCTGCAATCAATATAAAATATTATGTTTTCATACAAGTGTCATAGTCAAATAGTTAGTTGGTTCAAATCAGGTCTTTGCCCAACAGTCATAATAATTAATTATAATTATTAAATTCAAAATTTGAAATTGTCATAAATGGAAAAAAAATTCCAAATTCGAATTTACTAAAAACGGAATAAATTTCCAATAAATTTAAATTTCAAAAATATTTTATTTTTGGAGATATCGCATCCTTTCCCCCTTCAGTAAAACACTATCCTCAGTGTTCGTTCCTTTCTTGGAACAGGTTTGGATGAGATTTTTGCAAATCTCTCTCCAACTCCCAAGTGCCTCCTCAGGACTAAAGTGCTTCCATTGCACCTTTACCTGAGTGACGACTCTGTTCTGAAGTGTTATTTCTCTCCGGTCCAGAATGCGTAGGGGTTACACATGGAACTCACCTTCAGGTTCCACCTGCACCAAGTTCCAATCAATCATATGAGTAGGGTCATGAATATACTTTTTCAACAAAGAAACATGAAATACATTATGAATTCTTAGATTAGCCGGAAGTGCAAGTTGATATGCTACGGGTCCAATTCGAGCTAATATATTGAAGGCCCCACAAAACCTAGGTGCCATCTTGGCATAGTTCCCTAACTTCAACGAGATGTTTTGGGCTTTGACCTTCAAGTAAACATGGTCTCCCACTTGAAATTCCAAGTGTCTTCTTTTCTGATCTGCGTAGCTCTTCTGTCTGTCTTGTGCTTCTTTCAAGTTCTATTGTACCTTTCTTACCATGTTCTCCATTTCTTGGAGCATCTCTGGTCCAACCATGAGTCTATCATCTGGGTTATCCCAGCTAATTGGAGTCGTACACTTTCTGTCATACAATACTTCGAAAGGGCTCAACTTAGTCGAAGTTTGGTACCCATTGTTATATGTGAATTCTACCAGGTGCAGGTAGTATTCCCACTTGTTTGGTTTTGTTCTTACGTAGATGCAGAGCATATCCTCTATGATTTGGTTTTTCCTTTTGGTCTATCCATCCATTTGTGGATGATAACTCGTACTGAAATTCAAATTAGTATTTATCCCTGCAAACAATTTCTTCCAAAAAGCGGATGTGAATTTTACGTCTCTATCTGAAATCACCATTTTAGGAATACCATGTAGTCTAAAAATTTCTTTCATGAATATTTCAGAAATGTTTATAGATTTAAAATTAGACTTTACAAGAATAAAGTGTGTAGACCTACTGAGTTTATCAATTACATCCATGATAGAATCATTATGTTTCTGAGTTTTAGGAAAACTTGTTATAAAGTCTAGCGATATGGTCTCCCATTTCCATTCTGGCACTGGTAATGGCTGTAATAGGCCGTCTGGATGCTGGTGTTCAGCCTTAACCTACTAACAATATTGGCACCTAGCCAAGTACTCTGATGTTTTGCCCTTCATATTAGGCCAGTAAAATAGTTTTCTAAGTGTTGTTACTGTTTTCTAGTAACCTGGATGGCCAGAATACGGTTTCTTATGCACTTCGTCCAAAGCCGTTAATTTTAACTCTGTTGAATCTAGCATGTAAAGTCTATTTTTAAATCGTACTAGTCCCTTCTTGTCGATACTTATATCTGGTTTTTCTGAGATTTTGGTATTGTTTTGTAATTCTTCCATCACCTTAGTGTAATTTCTATCGTTAATACCCATCGTCCTTATCCTTTGTTCCAGATCACTTTCTACCGTGCTGATATTTATCTCAAATAACCCATGGACTCTTCTGCTTAAAGCGTCTGCTACTTTATTTTCCTTACCCTTGATGTGTCTGACCTCGAAGTTGAATTCACTCAAGAAGGCTAGCCATCTTTCTTGTCTTGCATTAAGATCTGGTTGGCTAAACATATATTTCACCCCGCTATTATCTCTCAATAGTAGAAATTTTCTGCCCATTATATAGTGTCACCACATTTTTAAGGCGTGTATTACCACTACCAATTCTAAGTCATGAGTGACATAATTTCGGTCGTGTTCTTTTAATTTTTGGGACTCATAACAAATAATGTGTCCTTCTTGAGTTAGGACACCACCTATTCCTTCTTTACTTGCATCAACACATATGGTGAAGTCTTTATCTGGGTCAGCTACCTTCAATATGGGTGTGGTTGTCAATAAATCCTTCAGTTTGTTAAAACTGTCTTGACACTTCTTTGACCAGTTAAACTTGGTCCCTTTCTTTTGTAATGACATGATAGGGTAGGCTATCTTGGAAAACCCTTCTATAAATCTGCAGTAATATCCAGGGATTCCCATGAATGATCGGATATCCGCTACATCCTTAGGTACTGACCATTCCACGATGTCTTTTTTCTTCTCTGAGTCTATGAAAATGCCTTCTACTGAAATTACATGTCCCAGATATTGTATTTCTTTTTGATAGAAGTCATACTTGTCAAATTTGGTGTACAGTTTGTGTTTTCTCAACATTTGCAGAACTATACTTAAGTGTTCATCATGTTCCTTCTCCATTTTTTAATAGACCAGAATATCGTCGATAAATACTACCACGAACTTGTCTAAGTACTGACTAAAAATACTATTCATCAGGCACATAAACGTGGTTGGTGCATTAGTGAGTCTGAAAGGTATGACTATGAATTCATAGTGTCCATATCTTGTCCAAAAAGCTATTTTTCTTATGTCCTCATCCTTTATCCTAACTTGATGATAACCGGATCGTAAATCCAACTTTGAAAAGATCTTTCCCCCACCTACTTGATCGCACAGATCATTTATCGTTGGTAAGGGGTATTTGTTCTTAATATTCATTTTGTTCAGTTGTCTATAATCGATACAGAGTCTTAGAGTACTGTCTTTCTTTCTCACAAAGAGGACTGGTTCCCCCCATGGTGAAACGCTTGGTCTAATATACTCTTTGTCCAACAGTTCCTCTAATTGTATTTTTAGTTCTGCCAGTTCTAGTAGACTCATTCGGTAAGGTTATTTTGAGATGGGGGTTGAGTTGGGTAGTAAGTCTATGGAGAAGTCTATTTCCCTTCTAGGAGGTAATTCGGGTATCTCATCCACAAACATGTCTCTGAATTCACGTAGGACAACAAAGTCTTCTAACTTTGGCTTATATTCTTTTTCTAACAGGTTCGTTACTTGGATGGCATAAACTTGACATCCCTTTCTCATACATTTATTGAGTTGCATCGCTGAAACTTGTCGTACTGATACAGGTTTTGGTATACCTTGGGTTGTTCTAGTAGTGCCAAAATCGCCTTTATATCTAAGTATCTTTGTATAACGATCCAGTACTGCTTTGTGTTATTCCAACCAATCCATCCCGATAATCATATCATAAGATCCTAGTGGTAGGATGTTCAGATTTGTTCTTATATTTTGACCATCTAAGATGAACTCAAAATCAGAAATAAAGTCAACTACTTTCCTTTTAGTACTTGTTGCTAGTTGTACAATCCATGATTTTGCGTTCTTTAGTTTTTTAAGTTTATTTGACTCTACTACATCAGGAGTAATATAACTTAACGTAGATCTAGGGTCAATTAGAATAGAAATTCGAGTGTTATTGTTTTTACCTTCGATTTCTACCACTAAGGACTGGTGGTCAGCTTGTCGACCATCTATGGTTGCATTTATCCGATGTAGGCTTCTGCCCACGTCTCCCACCATCGAAGCTACCTGCAAATTATGAACAATATTTATATTTGTTGACATTAAACATGGACAGTTCCTCCTTAGATGAGGCTCTCCACATTCCCAACATTTTAATGGCTCATAGGAGCTGTCCCCAAACTTCTCCATTCCCAAGTTTACCGGTTTACCGATGCGTTGCATATTCAGATGATAAGAGTGAAAATCATTTCTCGGAAAACTTTTTACTGCATTTTGATAAGGAGTTGGTTGGTATCCCTTCTTCCGCTGGTTCATTCGAGCTTGTTTCTTATCCTTCTAGGCTTTGGGAAACTCTACCCACTGTTTATACTGGTCATAGCACATTTGTTCTTTCCTGAATACTTCACTCAAGGATTTGGGGTTTTCAAAATCAATTCTATCCTTGTAGGACTGTCATAGACAGCTTAAGAATTGCTGGATTTTTACCTTATCCTCCCGGATGTACAGTACAAACCTTAGTAGTTCCAGAAATTTATTTATAAGGTCCTCCATCATCATTTGTCCAAGTCGTAATTTGTAAAATTCTTTCGTCTTCCTTTCATAATAACTTTCAAAAAGGTATTGTTTCTTGAAATACTTCTTAAATTCAGACCATTCCAACTATTTCTCTTTTAGGCCCTTAGCCAATTTCAGATCTTGCCACCAAATGATGGCCTTCCCTTTCATATTGTAGATGGCCATTCTGACCTTCATATTGCTGGAATAGTTGTAGATCTAGAAGTATTTTTTTATGTCCAACAACCATGCCTCGACTTCTTGTCGTGTCTTGGATTCTCCATCAAAGGTAGCTGGTTTAATCTTTTTAAATTCTCCTTCAAGGTGGTATACTTGTTTTCTTTTTCTGTCTGGTTTAGTTTTGTCTTCAGCTGAAGGTGTTCCTTCAGACGAATTGTCTCCCTTTTCTGTTTTTGGCCCAGAGTTCTTGGAGGCCCTTTTGCTGACCTCTTCATCATGGTTATCATCCTTTGGTATTTTCTTGGTCACTATACTGTGCAACAGGACTTCATTTATCTCTTGTTGTTCCTGCTGTGCTTTCTTCAATTTTTCATTGTTGGCTTTGAAAATCTGTAGCTCAACAATAAGATTCCTCATTGTTTCCAGTACTTATGTAGGAGAGCTTCTGTCACTATTCTGTCTTGGATCTTCATGAGGTCTTTGTTCTGGGTTTCCTTCCATTCTGATTTCTGCTTCATAGTGAGCTGCCATAATTGACACAAAATAGAAAGGGCTTTCTGTCTGTAACAATAAAGGTTTATTAGTTTGCATAAGTCTAAATATATATTGAGTAACTAAAGTGGTCCTATTCAGGTCCAGTGTTGTAAAATCTTTCTCTGATACCATATGTAATGTACCTCCAATTTAACATAAAAAAAAAAAATCTTTTGTGTACATTAATCCCCAGTATTTTCGTTTAATAAAATCGTAGAACGGATACTTAAACTTTTGTTCTAATTTGATCTTGGTTATCTACTTGTAAAAGAGTAAAACCTTATGCCATACTAACTTAACAAGTTGTAAGAGAGGCTCCCAATGATTACTAGTACTTCTCCAACTCATATATTATTAAATAGATACGAATACAATACATATATCCACCTATATAATAGGATTCAAGTTTTAAATCCCTTGTTAATATCGGGCTCTGTATATTTTGCATACAAGTTTATACCCTTGAGGATTAATACTAGGACTCCTACCTAGCTGTATGTATATCAGAATTTATACCCTTAACGTAACACGTATCAGGAAACAGGTTAATGATATCAATGACGATGCATGAGTTGCTTCAATGTATTTTCTTTAATGGCTCTGTCGTGGTTATGACACTTTTGGTTTCCCATCATAATGATTGGAAAACTAGACCAATCCTGCAAAATTCTCAGCATGACTACATTGTAACTAAATCTCATCTCACTGATGGAAGTAACGCAATGATAACTAACTCGAAAAAAGGTTAGGGATAGGATAGTTCCACTTGGACAGTCACGAAATGACTACTATTAACTTCACATCTCCATTGGTAAGGGAGAGAGATGTATCTTCCAGGAGGAGTTAAAGTTATGTCCCTGTAATTAATTAGGGTCCTCTAAATGCTAGTCCCGATGGCTCTCCGACCTGCCACTCCCAATCCTTGTGTGCCAACTTTTCCCTAGCACATGGCTCGTACCTTCAGTGTTTAATATGAGTAGTACTCATCTCCTCTTAGGGTTAGGCGGTTTCTCTCTTTCCATTGTGACTCCGAAGGTGAGGGTTCTGCATTATGCATTCCTCAGCAGGGAAGGGATACCACCTTTGCGATCAAATTTTGGTGAAGTTGACGACACAAACGAATTCTTGGTATGTTTCCAAGAGAGCTATCATATCTTAAATTTGAAACCAAAGTTCAGGGTTTGGTTAAGATGAAAACCTTTACTTCTTGTAACCCTTACTTTGATTTTAATGGCCCCCTTTTCTCTCGACGAAAATGTTCGAAGTCTACGTATTTATATTCTGGTACCAGCTGTGGATGAGGTTTTCCCACTGTATCCTTGAGTCACTACTCTTTACCTCTTTAACCTATTTTTATACATCGTGGTCTGTTGTTTGTGTACTCGTGGAATTATTTTTGGTTTTGACCCTATGGCTAGTAACTGTATTTGAAAGTAACTTAGAATAGTTCATAGAAGTCCTTTCCTGTGCTAGGTAAAGGTTCTAAAAAATAGGGTCAAGTCTGTCTCTTAATGTCTCTGACTTTATCTATGACAGATACATACTATTTTAGGTATGATAGTGGGTTAACGAGGGTTTATATCTTGTTAAGTTAGAGTACATTCCGCGAGAATTCTCTTGACTTTGTGTATGATGTTTTTCCTTACGCTCTTCTATCTGTTCTCAAAAGGGTTTATTAAGAAGGTGTAAATCTTGAACTCACACTGCTATTATATTATTTTCAAAGTAATTGATAAAAATATGATTCTCTGTATTAATGATGGGACTCTGCCTATTGCGAGGGTACCCATCAGAAGTTCCAACGACCATCCTCCCCCTCATCCAGAGTCATTTATAAGACAGGGGCACGAAAACAGGTGGATGTTGAGTTTCGGCTCCTAAGTTGAGTATCACCAGACATAGCTGCGATTATCAATTTATCTTTCAATCTAAGTTTAAAGTCTTACTCTGTATTTTACTAATGTTTTTCAGTGATGAAACTTCCAGGGTTTATGACCACCCAAGGTGCAGGTGTCGGCCCCTAGCCATTGTGAAAAAGGTACTCGGGTTCCATGATAGTGTCTCTCAAACTAGCTCTTCAATTCCAAAGCATGGAGGCCATGTTTTTGTTCGTAGCTTTCTCTTGATATTAAGTAACGTTTCCCATGCTCCGATTTCTTGTATCTTATGTTTGAGGGTTAAACCCTGATTTGTTTTCGTTATTGTTCCATTTGAGGGAAATGGGTACAGTCATGCATGGTGTAGGGAAATAAACTGTTATTTAAATACTAGAATTGGCGAAACTAGATCCAAGTTTACTGTTAGAGGGAATTCTTTAATCTGTTAATCTTATCATCAGAGGAAACTTGTTGTTTTAAAGAAAAATCTTTTCGGAAAAATTATGCTCAGCGTTCTGTTTGTTACCTTTGTAATTTCATGTATTTAGGAATCTCTATTTAAGTTACAGGAACCATCATTTCTTGATTTCATTAATGTCTATATGAATGATCTCTCGTTAATGCAATTCTTATCTTTCGAACTTACCCAAAGGTGATAGTTCAAGAAAGAGGGTTTCGCATCTCTAGATTTCCGAGTTTTATCGATTCTTGTCCTTCAAACAATTTCATTTTTTTTTAATAGATTGAGTTTACTCTGTAATTTACTAAATAGTTTTTTTGAATAATAAAGAATTTAAAGTATATCTTACAATCTCACAATTGTTTGCCCGAAACATAGTAATGCTACAGTCATGAAATTTTTAATAACTTTTGTTTCTCTCAACAAGACTCTCGATATAGTCGAATTGCAATGCCCTACCTTTGTATAGACAATAGTGACCATTCAAAGCATATATAAGATGTATACATTCTGTTTGCGTCGTGCATTGATCTTGTATCTTTTAAAATCATTATTCACTTTCCTGTAGTAGGATACTAGCATACATAACTTTTCATTCATGTAATAGAAAATTCATATAATTATATCATTGGGTTTAGAGTGACTTGCTCCCTTAGTTATGTTCATTCCCATATACTTCATTATTCTGGTTCTATTCAAATCCAACTGTATAAATAATTGTGTTTAGGAAATTCTGCCTAGGTATTAAATTGCAAAATTAAATGTATACTTGTAAATAGATTTGATCTTCCAAGTTCATTGATGCATATATATTATTCAATTTAAACGGTTTAATTACAGAACTAGATCTATACCTATAAATAGGTTTGTCCGTTTAAGTCCATTGATACATATATGGTTCTGCTTTAAGTTTTAATTTCAGGGAACATCTCCAGAACTTAATAATACAAATCCATTTGATATTTCTAGGAGGATATGAAATGATTTATAACTTTCGTACAGGTTCTAATTCAATTGTAGAGGCTGCGAGGAGATGATTTCAAAAATGATTATAAACTATTCTATAGTAAAGTGGACTGCACATATTCATGTAATCGAATAGTCTTCGCTCAGGTTATTGGATGCATACAGATTTTAATGATTTCACTATATATGTAACTAATTCATCCCATAGAGACATAAATACTTAAATTTAGATACATCAAGTACCTTACATCAATTATACAATCATTAAAACAAATAATGAGAATCATTTCAGTTTAGATTTAACACGTACAGTGCATCAGATATAAAATTATTTAGACAGATTAGGATTAGAGTAACATATCTAAACTAACTCACAGAAAGACAAAGGGAACAACCATGTTCCTCCCAACCATAGAACCGAGCAGCCAAAATCACTTGCACAGTTCACCCCCTAGCCTGACCATGAGTCCATGAGGGCAAACTTGAAAACAAAACTCTGTCTCAACAATGACTTTCAGTTCCAGCAAGTTCCTCTCGCCTCACACTCAATCCGTAGTGTTCATAACAACAGGAAAAGTAGTAGCCTCCTTTCCCCACCATACTCGGCCATGTCCTACCTCCTCACATATGTTATTTATCAATTTGCCTAGGTCTTTTTCCCTCCCTTGGGGATTTTCACAGCTTTCTAAATCCCTGATTTCCACGGGCTTCTAATGGCCAAATCATTGATTTTCCACTTGTAACAATCAGTCTAGGAGTATTTCCAACATGTTCCCCACTCATGGAGTCATGGTCAGCTAAATTCAACATGGTTGTTCCATTTGTCCTCCTGCAATCAATATAAAATATTTTGTTTTCATACAAGTGTCATAGTCAACTAGTTAGTTGGGTCAAATCAAGTCTCTTCCCAACAGTCGTAATAATTAATTACAATTATTAAATTTGAAATTCAGAATTTCCATAAATGACAAAAATTTTCCAAATTCAAATTTACTAAAAACGGAATAAATTTCCAATAAATTTAAAATTCAAAAATATTTTATTTTTGGGGATATCACATAGAGTGTTCCCCACACGAAATATTTGTTGAATCGATCTAAAAATATTACACATCATACTACATATTGTACTCTAACCAACAGATTTTGTCTCACTAAATTTGAATCTGTTGTGAATAAGTTATGACATTTTTACTCGAAACACCTTAGAAAGCATCATAAAAAAGAATATCCTTCCTTGAATTTCGGCCTTCTTTTCTTCACCTTCCCTTAGAAATTTGGCTTATATATCCTCTGGTTACCTCATAAACCTATAGGTATTCAATATGCTCAAGTGTGTCTCAAATGAGAGATATTTACCTCTTATTTATACTGTCCAAGTATCTTTAATAAAAACATCTTCTAGGTCACTTTGCCCACTTTCCTTATTTTAGGGTTAACCCACTTCTAATTTCTCCATTAAATTTATTATTGAAATAATTTATTTTGTATTCAATTTGAATTATAGTACACTCATCACTTCACTTTATTAT
>SNQJ01S0049214.1:48886-62989 GCA_010110895.2 Picea sitchensis | reverse complement strand
TATAGCCCCAAGGTCTGATTTGAGCAAATGCAATTCGCAGAGAGACAAGTCTCTCCTTAAGTTTCGTAAGTGCACTTACATATGCTAGTGGTGTATTACATCTTATTCGGTCAGGGGTTGCAAACTGTGATAATTATCCATTTTCAAGCGATCATTTGCATGGAAGACAAACTTTCTCACTAGAAAATGGTTTATCGTAGGCTGTCATCTCGAGGTATTCTGCTTGCAAATCAGGCGTGAAAGACTTACTGTTTTTTGAAAAATTCAATTGTTCACAAATTGCACATGCAATGGAAGGAGTGTCTTTCATTTGTTTCATGTAGGTTTGTCTTGCATTTTTTTTTCCGCAGGGAAGTAAGGGTAGAAACTGTTTCCTGTTTTTCATGTACACCACGAACTACCACAGTTGCATGACCATTCTGAGATATGCAAGCGCACATGTTTATGTTCTGTTCTGCATGGACACATTTCTTTACATTGTCATATGTGAGTTTCTCTCTAAAATAAAGTGTAGCAATGTATTTTTTTTTCTCGTGCATGACCTTTTTCAAGTTGTGGTAACTGACTCTACGTTTCTTGCCCAAGGGCGGGATGACCTGGTGGCAATTGGGATGAATTTCACTCTCACCCAGTTTCTCAGAAACTATTTTGCGTTTTTTGTTCAAGGCCTCTATTTGCTTATCAGAAGTCGGACGAATTTGACGAATAATTTTTTTCAAATTGTGATAACTTACTCTACCTTTTTTGTTTAAGCCCTCTATGGCCTCATCACAACTGAAATGAATTCTATGCATGTTTTTTTTGTTGAAGCCCTGTCTTCCCATATCACAACCGAGAGGATTCTCGTTTTGACTAAAAATCATTCCACGCGTATGTAGATTCGATGTCGTTTGGGTGGCATGCACACTCAACCCTGAACTACCGATATCTCCAAGCAAAGGTTCATAATGGATATGTGCTGTATCTGTTTTCAATGACATGATGTGAATTGTTCGATCGTAATTTGAATCGGTAACCCAGGAATGGACAGTGCCGGCTGGCGAGGTCGACAAAACCTGGATCTTCACCCTGAATACCATAGACAACCATTGCAAACAGAATCTGGAACCCTCCATATTCCCTTCTTCATATGGAAGCACCATGTTCACAAGGTATTCCTACCAACTTCCAACTGCCGACATATTTTCCACGAGATATGGGCAAAGGTGCTGATGCAAGTACCTAAAAGCCTGTTCGCTGTCGCCTATAATCCCATTGCAGAAGGACTATACAGTGTAAAGATGCAATGAATGAACATCGAACTCGACTGCTACCAAACAACAAATTGCATTAAATAGACTATCTCCACAGCTAGACACAACATTTGTTGCCAACTATAAACCATAACAATCTATGCCATCCAAAATCTGTTTCCATTGCGATTGAAGGTCTTTGCAAATAACGAACAAGTAGATACAAGGACCTTCTATATTGCATATGGACATTTTTCTGTACATCAGTGGTTCATAATGGCCACTGAGGGCATCGACATCATGGAACAAGATGCAATATGGATTGTCAGATGCAGTTTTGTTGAATAGTAGATATCTTGTTTTTCTTGTCAATGACCATATGCCAACTGATATATTCAACCAGTTAGNTCATAATGGCCACTGAGGGCATCGACATCATGGAACAAGATGCAATATGGATTGTCAGATGCAGTTTTGTTGAATAGTAGATATCTTGTTTTTCTTGTCAATGACCATATGCCAACTGATATATTCAACCAGTTAGACAACCACCGAATACAAGATGTATCTCCCCAAAGTCCCCTCTGATGTGCAGGCAGAACTGGAGATGCAAACAACCACATATTTGAAAAATACGTAGCCACATCATGTATTCCATGCAACTGCCGAAGAAAATCAGATTCCAGTTCGTATTCATAGGACTGCAAAGCCTCAACATCGCCATTTTTAAAACAGACCAAGAAATAATCTATCAATCCATTGCGCAACTCGGTCGACGAATACCAGAAATGCAATAGAACCTGGAATGTATCGAAAAGGCAATCCCCAACAATATATGAGAATGAATCCAATCTAAAAATTCCATTCCTATGCAAAACCACGTCAATGATGTCATGTACAATGGACTGTGTATCTTTTTCATATGACTCAACATCTATTACCTCTTTCATCTTTTCAACTGTCATTTTGAAGCTGTTTGCTAGATACTTTCAGTTTCTATCAAAACAGAGAAAAGCACAGGCAAAAAATAAAAACTAGCAAAATAAAAAGAAAAGCAAAATAGCGCACCAATCCCCGTATGTATCTTTAAACCTTCTTCTTCTCAACTTGATTCCCCCTAGTTCCCATAGAAGATGAGAAGAAAATAGATCGACACTGGAAACTGAACCAAACAGAAGAAAGACCGCAAAAAAATAAAACCATAACTTAACTCAGTAGAAAGAAAACATGCAGATGCAGTTTTCCGGCCCATAGAGTAGAAGCATACACTGCGTCTACACCCCGCCCGATGGTTCCATCTTCTGATAGCTCCCAACTACTTTTCGTAAAGCCCTATGCATTGCAATTTTCGGAAAAACTATGGACACGACATTCGCCATATGAAGACGCATTGTTTCTAGGAACAAAAACTAAGAGCACAGACAAAAATGGTCTGGAACAGAATATTGAAAATCACCAAGAACAGGGAAACTTACCCGTCAACAAAGGATGAGAAGACCTCAGTGCCCAAAAAAATTCAAATCGCAACAACAGGTCCAACAACTTGCAAAGTTGAAGAACAACAAACCAGTGAACAACCATGAAGAGCTCGAACTGCAAGTGCAGGACCTCAACTTTGCAAAGTTGAATCAAACAAGAACCAGAATCATGGAATGAAACAACGAACAAGGATGGAGCACAAGAGTAGGGATGCCAGGCATGAACAAAACTATATTGCAAGGCATCTGCACAATAAACATTTAAGACTGGCAGAGCTCTTAGGTAAACAGTTAAGACAATAAGGACCATCGAAGGGCGTAGGCCTGTGCAAGCATTTAAGAAAAGATGCAGCATGGTAGGACTGTTCTCTCGAAGCACGCAACAATAAAGAATAAATTAGACATAGCAATATCGTGGAGAATGTATTCAACCCAACAAAAAATGCTAAGGGGAAACATTCAAACTAATGCTAGCATTAATCCACGTTCCACGAATGCATAACAAAATTTATGATTAAAAAAGACCATATACTACCAAATACTTTGGAAATGAAAACATATTTTACATTGAGAATAACGAAGGCGACAATAAGACCTACAATCCATTCTCGAATCAGATCTTGACAAACATGATACTTTTTTATTATTATATAAAAATTGATATTTTCACTTCCCTTGTTCCAACAATAGACAATAGCGAAATATTTCTGGTCAACACACAAGCTAGTGCCAGGTCAATGATTTATCGATCGTTATAGTCCCTCTATGCCTATGGCAGGGACTAATAATACTCTCCTATTAAGAGGAAGTTATATAATAATAATAATAATACATCATATAAAAATAATATTAGAAGCTATATAATTATAATAATAATAATAATAATAATAATAATAATGTATCATATAAAAATAATATTGAAGGTATTCTTTCTATACTTATAAAAATAATATTGAAGGTATTCTTTCTATACTTAGTAGGGAAAATAAACAATGACAAAAGAAAACATATAGCCATCAATACCACATAAAGGAAACACTATGAATTCCCAAATTTTTTACTCTTTGCTTTTTAACCATTATCTTCTTTGTAGAACTTAAATAATTTTTTTATCGATCTCAAGATGTTTGTTGTGTGCTTAAACACAATGGTTTTTGAGTATATGTAAATGATCTATTTAGTATATAAGTTCATAATTTTGTAATAATATTTTAGAATTGTAGTCTTAGGATATTTTGTTGTTCACTATAAAATACATATATGTCATATAAAGCTCAAAGTAGATAATTAGTATGTTTAGAATTACTTAGGTAAATAAAAACCTAAATACTCCATGGAAATAACATGGGACACAAGTTAGGGATTACTCCCTCTTTTTATAAATATGGGTGGTTCTTCTCTTGTAATCAATTCTATCTATTAACCAATCAAATTTGAATAACATTTTAGAGAAGTTATTTTTATAAATATGGGTTGTCCTTCTCTTGTAATCAATTCTATCTATTAACCAATCAAATTTGAATAACATTTTAGAGAAGTTGTTCCTATAATAATCTATATTTTGCTTTCACTTTAGTTGGTTTGTGTTTCATTGCAGATCCATTATCACAAGAGCACCAGAGCGGAGTAGAGACAACAATGATATAAGGAATCGATATTCAAAGGCATGTCATTCATCTCTTGTTTAATAGTAAACTCAATGATTAAAGCTTAGGGAAAACGTCATGTTCTGTCTTGTTTTGTTCTAGATCCAGGTGAATCTAGAGAGATCAATTTATGTCCGCATTCACCAATTTATCCAATAACACTGGACCTATTTTTATTAATTTTCTAAATAATTTATTATAAGTGATTTTATAATAATCTATATTTTCAAGCACAATCTACTCTAGAGTGTGCAAGTGCCCTTGACCCTCTATTATGATGTATGTCCATTTCTTGAAAACCTTTCTCTACTATTTTTATTATTTTGGGTTTCTATTTACTATATTTTTTCTTGTAATTACACCAAATCTATATCAATATTAATATTGGGTTTATTTTCATCCAAACACTTTCTACTATTTTTATTATTTTGAGTTTTTATTTACTATATTTTTTCTTGTAATTACACCAAATCTATATAAATATTAATATTGGGTTTATTTTCATCCAATCACATTACATATAATATTAAACCATATTATTCATTTGGTCATAAGTGAACATTACTAAGATTTAGATAAAAATGAATTATAACAATGTTATTAGATTGACACCAGACTACCACCTTTTGAATGAAAACTTTGAGAGCATTTCAAAATTAGTTATAATATATATTTGGAGTTGTACCAATAAAATTACAACTTATGCAAGTAAAAACGATATAGTACCTCTCGCAAAACATAACTATATAATAAAACCTCCAATTTAGAAAGACATTTCAAAAGTAATTTGGAAGATCATCAACAGAATCAACTAAAGCTAAAATTAAACAGCATATATTTATATTAAAGTTAGGGTCATGAAAAACCTTAGTTGCTATTTTTTTTTTATAACATATGGTCAAATATCCAAAACCATTAGCTCAATCCTTCTAGACTATAATTTTGTCTCATGACATATCTAAATAAGTGATAAAACTAATATTTTTAAGGAAAGGAAAATATAGAATATAAATGAGAAATTTATTATTCAATTATATTTAAATAATGTCATAAGTGAAATGAAAAAATAATTTAAAAGAGAAATCAATTCTTAGTTAATTGTAGAATATGAATGTCCTTTGTGTAAGGAGAATATAAAAATTATTAAAAAAATCATGAAAAAGTTAAAAGTATCTAATAGTTGTATTCCTCTTCATCTCAAGCATCTTAGCACATGAATATTTATGATATGTTCAATTAAATTCTTAATAATTGTAAAGGATAGGTGGGAATTTTTTTTCCCAACTAGATGGATATAACTACTTGAATAATCTTTCCTTGGTGTTGCGCGTGCACAACAACCTTCCAATTTTCTTGTCTTAACATCTTTCCAAGACAAGAAATTGGCCCCCCCTTCAATTCTTCCCACCGAAACCCTCACACTCTCTCCCTCGCGCAAATGGTTATGACCAAGTTTTTCCTCTTACACTTCCCTGCCTTATCATTTGCATTTCCCCCTCTAATCACTTCTACCTGACGATCCTCACTTTGGCGAGTCCCCTCTTCCTACGTTGATACGTAATGTACCAACATGCACGTCCTTCTTCCACCTTTGCATTGACACACCATGGATTTTCTTGTCAATACATCATCCACCTCCCTTTGAACTTACCTGATGCGCTATTGCACTTCTATCAAACCTCACTGACACACATATTCATCGTTGGTAAAGTTTACATGATAAACATCGTCTCACCGATATTGGTCACATGATTATCTTCGTCACACACACATCTTTCACTAGCTGACTCCCTTCCAATTGCGTCGTTGCATCGCATTTCGACAACGTCCCTCTCTTTCGCTTCATTGCAATGCATATTGACGAGGTTCACCTCTTCATCCCCGACTCGTTGCCTGTTGATAAGTTTCCCCCTCATATCCTTGATACTTCAGCTGAAGGACTTCGACCCCTCATCATCACCAAGTGCATCGAAGATGATCTTCTCCCTCTCGCCAACACTGACTAGGTCAACGTGGCACACTTTCGCCTTGAGACTTATCTCGTCCCCCTCCTAGCTCAGATCCTTCTTGCTACACTATCAATCGATATCCTATCATTTCTAGTGACTAAGCTCTCCGAACCTAAGTGGATAACCGATGACTAATACCTACCACACCTAACGTGCTTCATGACCGCATTCATAATCAAGTTTGTCCGTGTCGCTAGTAGCTCGCATTCACGTACCACATCAACCTTTTTGATTTGTGCTCTTTGATTTTATGACTAACCATGAGCATGAAAGTGTTGTATATCATCAGATGGGTTACCTAAAGCATATGTAGGTCTTGCGATGGCTTTGAAATGCATCTTGATGGAAAATTGGTTCTCCGAGCTCCTACACAGTGCTAGGTGCACCAAATATGAATTGGTTGTTTTGATGGATTTATATTTCTATTCCCTTGACATATTACCTCAGTTTCAATGAATGATCTAAGAGACTACATATCACAGATGACTTAGGAAATGACAAACCGGATTCGGGTGAAGCAATAGCAAGAATGGGGCACATACTTCCATTGAAAATGCCTTTGAGCACAAAATTTGGGTATTATTCAAAGTGTATTTCTCACCACAAAAATAGGCCTATTGTATATATTATGCAAGTACAATCCCAACACAATTGACGAAATCGAAATCTGAGGTCCATAAGTGCCAAAATGATTGCCAAGGATTTCTCGCCAAGCAAGCCTCGACAACCGTGGCCATCATTAAATATGTATCCACTCAAATGCTTGAACAACATGTTAAATTATCTTGATAGAAGCGTGTCTCTTTGATATTTGTGTTGCAAAAAATGACACCTCAATCGGGCATCACACGAGGAAGTTATGGGCTTTCGAACTCAAGCTCTCATTGTCTTTTTCCAGTATGAGACTTATAAATTTTTCCAATTTTTCTTTCCCCGGAAGGAGAAGTTCCCTTCAACTCCTCGAAAGCATTTCATAAGAGTTCCATTCAAATCCTCTGACATTTCGGAGGAGTTCCCATCAATTCCTCTGATACAAAGTGGATGAGTTAGTTTAGACTCCTCTAATACATATCAAAGAAGTTAGTTCAAACTCCTTCGATACATATCAGAGGAGTTAGTTCAAACTCCTCTGATGGAAAATTGAAGGATTTAGTTTAAACTCCTCCGATGGAAAGTCGAAGGAGTTAGTTCAAACTCCTCCGATGGCAGGTCGGAGGAGTTAGTGTCAACTCCTTCGATGACAAATCAGAGGAGTTAGTATTAACTCCTCTAAAACATAAAAAAAATCATTTCGTAAAATGGCCATAACTTTTGACTTGGGTGTCCTTTTCACACGTTCTTTATACAGTTGGAAATGTCTTTTCGAACTCTACAACTTACTAGTTGTATTATTTGATAAATTCCTAACCTACGATATACTTTGTTTTGGATTAATTTCTGACACCTTGTTAACAACCCCGAAGAACACCAAACCTCAACCGTGAGCAGAGGAAACATGAATCAAACTCAGGGAATTTTATAAAAAGTCTTGATTACTTATATTTCAGTTTTGTGGGTTCAAATGCTTGTTTTAATAGTTTATTTAAGTATCCCTCTAATTCCACTCATATGCAATATGTTGAATGGTGCCAGGTATTGATGTCGAGAGATGGACACACTCAACATGCTTACAGTGTGATCCACATCCAAGGACAATGGAGAATTAAGGAAAACATCAATTGTCGTAGCAGTGAGAAGTAGCAAAATGAATTTGATTCAAATGGATGAAGAGGAGGATTGAAACCCATGATGATCGATTGTCAAACTTGGACGACCAAGATGTTCCAATGTCCAAACTAGTCATTACAATGGATGAGAGGCACTATAACCAAAATCCATGATGGCCCACTGGTACTAGAGGAAAAATTTGAAATGTAACTGCTGTCTTCTCCCTCTCATCATTACAAAGAGAATAAAGACAAAAGATGGTAGGGAAAAAGGTCATGGGGGAAGGCAGAAGGCCAAGGGGAACATTGAACCACATAAAATACTAAAATTGTACCCAAAGAAAGCGCTTTTGGATCTTCAAACATTGCAGACTTCTGAATTACTTTGGGAATACAATGTCAATTAAAATTGGAGAGTTGTGCTTAGAGTTTTAATGTACTATTGCTGAAAATGTTAATACAGAGAAGCCCTCATGGCCAACTTTTGATAGAGAGAAGGACTCACATGTGTCATTGTTTTTCTGCGAACTATTTCAAGAAAAATGTTTCTTGTTCACATGGGCTGTAAGAACATGTTTGTTTATGGACTATTCTGATGCAATATATTTCTTCTTGATATTTTGTTACTCTTTCTTATATTACATGTCCTGAGCGAATGAGTTGTGAATATATGCAAAAACATGACTTAGACTATTCTAGTTATAGACTTGTATGCATGTGTTTCTAATTGTGCTCATTCATGATAACTATCTAATTGGGGTTTATGCATAGTTTAGTTTCATTACAACTCATTCTGTTACTATAGTTCACTCATATCTAGGATAGGGTAGATTCTTTCCCTGCATTTACATAGTCTTCATCTACATATTTTATTTTCATAACCATCCATCATTCATCCTCATCGGTGGACCAGGCTGCAACCGGTAAAACCAAACCAACAATGGTTTTCGAGCCAGAATTCAGATGGGTTCCCTATTCCAAACGGTGAGAGGTATAATTGGGAATTATTACCAGGGAGAATCCCTTACTATTTTTGGGTGAATTTAGACCCGTCAACACTTGGATGGGGTGATGACACGATATCCCCGAGTAGGAGCCCAGGTGTCGACTAGATGCCAACACACCGGGGTACGTCCCTGCTGTCTCTCCCAGGATGACGTAAGATTTGTACATAAGCCATCATGGAACATTCACTCCACCTGATTTCTTCCCTTTGAATGTGTTTATGATATCTCCGATGATATGCAATATGATTAATCTCACAGGATGTCCAACTCTAGTGGGGAATTATAGTTCACAAATGATGATGAAGGATGGAATTGTAAGCATTGGTACTTGCTAGTACTTGGATTTGGATTTGGGGCACTCCAACATGATGCTGAGGTTAGTTCACCTATTTGATTTTGGTTTAAATTCCTTTGGTTTGAGATTTGTGCAACTGTTTTCATTCTCTGGAATCATAGCACCCACAATTAGGAATTTTCCATTCACTCTTTATGTCTTTCTGACACGAGAATTTACCAGGGGACCTAATGTTTTAGATTATGTTTAGGTTCTTGTTCTATTTTGTGGAGTGAATTTGGTTGCTAGTAAATCCACTCTCAAAACTCTTAGAGCATCATTAGTTTCCATACCCACACAAGATATTTCTTCCATTCAGTTTGGTCATCCCGTCAACAAT
This sequence comes from Picea sitchensis, assembly GCA_010110895.2. NCBI lineage: Eukaryota > Viridiplantae > Streptophyta > Pinopsida > Pinales > Pinaceae > Picea > Picea sitchensis. Next base: position 53,237 of record SNQJ01S0049214.1, on the reverse strand, counting down.
TTCACTAGACAATTACCCATCCATTTGTCCAACCAAAAACTAGTCATGAAAGTAGAGGGGTTTGAGGGTGGTAATGGACCCATGAGTAGGGATATTGTAGCAATCCCAAGAGGCTATCAAGAGGCTCTCACTACAAGAAAATTCCTTAACGAATCACCAGGGCACATTTTGATTGCATGAAGGCAGTAGAGGACTATCATGGTTGTTTTCTGGAAAGCACCAAGTAGGAATTGGATTCTATGGGGAAGAACATTAGAAATAAGAGATGGAATATCCCTAATTCTCATTTGGAAGAACAATTTCTGGATTGGATTCTAGACATTGGTATTTTAGGTCGAGGGACACTAATGTTTTCAAGTTGATAGAATTGTATTGGTTTAATAAATACTTAATAGCACAAGTTGTAGAGGAAAAGGGGAAAAATAATAGACTATCATTCAAAATATAAACTTTCTTCATAATAAATTTTAAGCTATTTTCAAAACAACCTTTAATATGGAGATAGTGGTCCCAAGAAAGACAACAAACCTGAATGCTCTAAACACTATTGATGATCAAAATCCTACCCTAAAAGTAGCCCCATAAGGTTGGATGAATACATGATCGAGATATAGAAAGGGTAGATTCCTACTCAGTCTTCTGAATTATGTTTAGTCACATACATAGTCTACTTTTGGTAGATATGGTTAGTTTCAAAAAATATTGTTGCAACATAGTATATATGATTTTTTTTTTTTTGTTTTTTTTTCTTAAGCTGAGTCTAATCTAGGAAAACTATTAGATGTTATGAACTACCACAAACATACCATATCTCCAAGTCCCAATATTTTTTGGACTAATCTGTACCTAGCTTCCCTTATGGTAGGTTTCAGACAATTATGCTTGTACCTTTTTACGGTGATATATTAATATATATTCAACTATATTAAAAAATAAAACTACTTGAATATTCTCTTTGGGGAATATACTCTTCCAATTGGTGCAATATACTATACACTAGTTGTTGCTAAGATTTAATAACTGTATTCTACTTCTCTTAAGGGAATTTAATTGCATGTGTGATTAAATTGTAATACATTGATGTTTTATAGGTTTGAGAACTTATTGAGTAAGTGTGATGTCAAACCAATCATGAGAGATTCTTTTCACATTTGATTTATAAAATAAGTAGTCACAAAATGTCAAGGATATGATAAAATGAACTAGACTTTGTGTTATCACCTAAATTTTGCTCACAAGCGACACTTAGGTGATTATATACAGAACCATCACTGGTTGACAATAATGCAACATAATAATCCTACCTCATGGATACATAAAACACCCTAGCAAGAAATTTCAAACATTAATTTGTCTCTTCATTCAATCACATGGCCAACCTTTCACTTAATTGCACAATTCACGTGGGAAATCCTTGATACTCACGTGACCCTGCTAAAGTGGAAAAAAACTATCTATGGAGTGCATTAATGGTCAATAGGCATGGCTCAAGAAGCTCTAAGGTGGTGTACTAGGAAAATTTGAGCTCTTATCTCATTAATGTTGAGTCCTTTGGCCTCCCACGAGTCTCTATCAAGCATTGGCGACCCCATTTGAATGAGGAGCATCCACATTGGAACTAGTTCATCATTGGAGATCCAATTTTACCTATAAATGAAATACAAGGGGTAGCATTAGAACAAGAGAATAATTGCAAGGTTATGTTGGAGGAATGATATTAGAGATCAATCATGTCACTCTCTCATCTCTACCATGATTTCTTATGTTCTTTGCTCAAGTAATCAAGATTTCTTCATTCACCAACAATATTATGTTGCAAGAAGGAAAATGACCCATCCCAAGGAGATTGTTGGAGTCTACTTGCATCCATTCATTCCTAGTAGGTGATATCACATATTTCAAGCTTTTCCATTGGACTAATATATGAGTATTGTTGTTTCCCTCCATTTTTTGCATTTTAAACAACATTCTTATCATTAAATTTGTAATATAATTGCATGCACACATTCTTATTGTTTGTTTGATATTATAATACTCTTGTGCTTGTCCCATAACTAACAATCACCCATTGTTTAGCTTACAACCTAGCTAAATCAAGGGGTTTTTCTCACTAATGCAACAAAACCCCAATCACATATTGGAAAATCCGCTTTGGGTTTTGCTTGTCATTTATATAATCTTATCTTACTTATTAGGTTGTTTCCAACTGTTATCTAACTCACGGTGACTTACATGTTTGTGTGTAAGTCCATGGTGTCACTCAACACCCACTACCGGGGGTAGGATTTCTAGAAATTTCATTTTTTTGGAATCCCAATGTTTCACACGATTGTTATCCTTTGTTCAAGAGTCATTTGAAATAACCTTTGATAACCGTGATAATCACACAACCCGATTATGGGTCAGCCACACCAATTTTTCATCCAAACATTTTAACTACTCCTGCATGTGATTCATGACTGTATCTATGTTAGCCTATGGGGGTATATCCAAATACAATTTTTTGGGCGTAGGTGATCTATTTGTGAAGTTTACGTGGCAATTTTTAATTTTCCAAAATTTATAGGTTTTTGTATCTTTGCTAATTCATCTAATTTCTTGTGCATATTACTTATATCATTTACTGGTGAAGAGGCACACATCATCATTCCTAGTACTTAACATGTGGGAGGAATATTGTTTGTCATTGCACCTTGATTCATAGCTTGGGACTTCATATATTTCCATTTCAATTGCTAGTTCATCAAATCACATTGCTTAAACTCATTCAAAGAAGGAATAATTAAGTGGGAAAATAACTCTCATGGTTAATCACTCACTACTTGTGATTATTTCCTTTTTGAGAAATATATGGTTAATCAACATTTTCAAAGCTATCATTTACTTCTATATTAGTTGTTTATGCTATCAAAAGTCATACAAAACAAGGGACCTAAAATATTTCTCATCTCTCGCATCCTCTTTTCCTTACTCTGACAAATGATCTTGGCAAATCAGAAAAAAAAGGTGATAGAATAAAATACCTTCCTTATCACATTTGCATTTAAATTATGGCTGGTCTTTTGAAAAATTCATAGTACTTAGGAAATTAATTAGATAGAGAAAAAACCCCATGTTGACGGGTCTAAATTTGCCCGACAACAAGAAGTGGTATTCCTTGGTACACGGTCCCAACTAGACTATGCACCGTTTGGATTAAGAGTCCCATCTATAATTTGGCTCAGCTCTCATTTCTATTGTTTTTAAAGTTTTTGGTCGGTTACGGTTCGGTTCACCGATGAGGATGGATGATGAGTAAAAATGCAATGCAAAGATGTAGATGAAGACTATGTATTGAAAACAAACTAATCTATTGCTATTCTACTCTAATCTATCCTAGCTAGGAGCACACTAAAGTAATCTGCGAGTTGTAAATGAAACCAAATTTTGCACAAAAGCCCACATAGATAGATGAAATAGAAGAGAAGAACTGGAAACAAGTGCATGCAAACATATATAACCAGATCAATTTAAATTATATCAATGCATTGTTGACGATAAAAATCGCAATGAGGATTTCGCCCGCAAAGTGTTGCTAAAACCTATTATTTATAAGCTAATGATATATAATACTAGTAGGTGGGACCCCCTTGTAGATTGGAGGATCAGATTAGGTTCTTATTTGATATTTATGCTGCTGTTCGACACTACTTACAAGGTTCTACATGATTGATGATGAAATCTTGGTTTTATTTGCGACATAATGGCAGATGGATAATGCATGCTATGTGTGGGTTTCATTACTCTAAACTCTAAATTCCATGTCATGATGGATTATTTCAACTGTTATTACAATGCTATTGGCGCCATGATTTATTACATGTTACACCTGCACAAGAAACATGTTAGTCATAACAAAATATAAGAGAAATATGGAATAAATCTAAGAAACTAAACTATACTATACTATGCTACACTTTGAAATTAAAGAAGTCGTGTTAGTCCTAACTAACAATGTTAGTGGCTATATGATGTATTGATTTATATGAAGGCACATTTGATATGCGTTATGGTATGGTTGACAATGGTTAATGTGATATAGGGTGGCGCATTTGGCAAGACATGGATGTTAGTTTCGATGCATGGATTAATTGATGGATGGACGACGTGTACTACACAATTGAATGAGTATAGGATGAAAGCAACATGCATTTAATTCACATCACTCCATACCTCTTCCATTGGCCGTCACCCTATCGTGGTTATTGTCATTTGATTTTTCCATGGTTGAGCTCCAATATTCAGGTGAGGAGGGAACTGCTCGACCAAGTTCACATTTTTAAGGCTATTTGGTTACATGTATGTTTTTTTT
>SNQJ01S0049214.1:0-48147 GCA_010110895.2 Picea sitchensis | reverse complement strand
CCGATTTTGATAAATGAACCAGTTATTTCTGGTCGGGTATATTGTTGACTCTTATGAGTTGGTGGAGTAGCGTCGACAGTGGTTGTTTGTTGGCTCGTCTCTGTTAATAACATTGACAATGGTTTTTATTGTTGGTATATAGTCGCTGCATTATTAGCTCGACATGGTTTAATCTTTTGGTTTAAGAAATGGAATTGGGCATACAGTCGCTACCTCCTTATGTTGGATTGATAACTCAACATGGTTTTATGGTTGATTGGGAGTATGATTCTTTGTGTTATGCGTTTCCTACAACATGGTATAAGTTGAAACGATGCTGGCTGTTACTGTGTGTTTAAATTTCTCGATCGGAATTGTTGAAATTTAAAGTGTTGTAGTTGTGGCTTGGCTGTCCACTGTGTATGATTTATGGATATCGTGCATCATAAGAGATGGGCACAGGTTTTATAATAGAATGGTTTCATTGCAATTTAATTGTTAAATTGGTTAGAGAAATGGAATCGGGCACGTTTTTTAAAAAGAACTTGTGTCTGTGTTTGTTTTGAGGAAATAATTTATGGACAATGGTTGATGGTTTTGATGCTGAACAGAGTTGAAACAAATGATTGTGTGTTCATTGAGATTTTGTTTTCAGTATTAAATGGAAGAAGTGAGAAGAAACATAATTCTTATACAGGTTGTTTGGAAAGCATATTATTTTTGAGTATGATGACACTGTGTTAACTAAAAGTGTTAAGGATTTAAATGCGAATAGTGAGCAAGTTTAACACACAATAATGGTTAAATTATACACATTAATTGTTTAATTGAGCACAATAATTATTTGGTTAGTGTTGGATTGTTTGCATTAAATACACAATTGTTTTATGGATTACTTAATTGATTTTATGAACATTATCCGCTCTTTTTCCCTACCATTATTTCACTTTTCGCTAATTGCAATCTCCTCACCTTACCATATTCATTACCCACTCCATGTTCCTAAAATTTAATTACAGTTAAGAGGAACTCTGTATTATGACAGTTTGAGATCACAGGGATGGAGTACAGTGATATATTGGTTTACGTTATAGTTGATTGTTTGTTGTCTGTGAGAAGTAACCATGATCTTTCCCCCCTCATTTTAACATTTTTCTCTCAATACAACCCCTCACATATCCCATAACCTTTGTTCACCCCCTGCTCATCGACAACTATTAAACAATTTGTATGGATTTGATTTCATGACTCTGATATGTTGCTGAGTCAAATTTTATTTCATATTTTAAAAATAGCTGTCATGTATGGTTGTTAAAGAAACTGTTTTCTAATCAATTATGCATACATGAATGRGATTTTTCATCAGAGGTAGCCATGACAGAGGTAACCAGGGAAGAGGTAATTAGAACAGGGGCCCTAGAAGGCCAAGATTTTCCATACACTTTGATACAGACTCGCAAGAGTTAGGCCAACTATTTCAAGMTGGATTTTTTAACTRGATTGAGCAAGGAGTGGTCCAACCTAGGCCTGAAAGGCCTCCCTTCCAAGCCCCACAGGTCCCTGGTATCCCCATGCMCCCTCATGTCTCATTGCAACCTGAAGTTCCCGAAAATAACGGATGGCAAGAGATTGTCCACCAGACAGTCTCCCAACATCGTGGCTGGCCCAATTTGTCTTTACCTGCTCCCCCGCCTATCAATMAAATTGTCCAAGYTGCCCCTGTCCACTCACCGGTTTAGTCTTCCCATGCGAGTAAAAGGTTGAAAACCGAGGCCCACCATGCCCYTRACAAAGGAAAAGCCACTGCTGCCCCTTCCTCACCCTCCAATGACTCTGATAAATCCGTGTCCTCCGRCATGCATTTGAGGGATGATTTCTCTCATGTGATCAGTGAGATTAGKCCTAAAGGCTCAASACATCCTAAGGAAAATTCGGAGATTCAAAAGGTGACAACAACAACAAGGGAAAGATTGCATCTCAGAGTGGGAAATATGGATTTTAAGTTTTTATTTATTTATTAATTGTTGAGAACAATTGACTTCTGAAATTTTGGACAACATACTATTTTTGGATATATGAGTAAAATATTTTGGAAATAATTTCAAATATCATTGAGATAAATGGTCAAATATGAATGTGATGATGAGAGTCACAAGGAGAGATGTTTTGTTTGATTAACTAGTTGTGTTATGATTGTTAAAAGCTAAAGGGAGTCACAAGGGGTCCCACCTACTAGTTATTATTTATTTAAAAACCCTTATTATGATTTATTACTTTTCCCCCTAACTAAAAGGTTGGTTGAGTTTTAGTTAACTTAATTAATGAATTAGTTCAACTACTTCAACCAATTCTAATTTTCTTAAAGGCAAAAGGAAAGGCATGAACAAAGGGATAATAGAAGGAGAAGCATACTAAGGTTTGTTCTTTGAGTTTTTTTTTGAGATAATTCAGTTTTCATTCATTCCTTAATTCATTAGAACCCTAATTATTTTTTATGATAAAAAGGTCTTATTGTAGACATCAAGATTCAGGGATGAATTGCATCATTCAGACACTTGTTTTTCAGAGGTGCTGATCTATCTTTGATAGTCTGTGTAGACTTCTCTGTTTGTGAATTAGTTTTCATGACCGACAAAGCCTATTGTGCAGAGTCTAGTGGGAAACAGTATGTGGCAAACTGATCCAACTTTTCAAGTTTAGTTTTTTGATTTTATGTTAGAAGTCCTTTTGTATGTTTCATCGGGGACGTCTAAGTTTGACTTTGGTCCAAAACTTCCTCAGGAAATTTTGTAAAAAAAATGATTCTTTGATGAATTGGAATGAAATAAAGGATTGCTTTATGTCTCATCTGTTTTGATTATTGACTTGGTGTCTTTACTTCTGTCTCTATCTTTATTTCATCATCTGATATATTCAGAAAATTACATAAATAATGATTTTTTCAGCAAGCTTTTGTTTATAAAAAAAAACCAGCCTAAGCATTTGTAAACAATACTCGTGAATTAGGATATCAATTTTGATGGCTATAAACATAGGGTGATATTCCTGTCTATCTTGCTTTAGCCAAGCAGTATCTGAAAATGTTTGAGTAAGATCATTTCATATATTTTCCCCAACATGCATGTGTTAACAACTCAACAATATCAAGACTTAATGATATTCAAAGAAACACTTAAAATTGCAGAAAAACATAGAGTGCAAAAGAGTTAATATATAAGAAAATAAACATTCTTGCAGTCCATGTGAACACCATTCATCTTCAATCGAAATAATTCACATCATAGATGTATCCACACAAAAGTATTCATTCTTCAGAAAACTGGCCTTGAGGGCTTCTCAATATTAGCAGTTTCAACAATAGTGCATAAAAACTCTAAGGAAAACTCTCCAATTTTAGTTGACACTGTGTTCCCAAAATCGTTCAAAAATAGACAATGTTTGAAGAGCCAAAATCCATTTCAAAATGAGCCTCTTCTCTCTCTTATACAACTCTTAGTAACCGATGGATGACTCTTTGCCTTCCTCTTGAAGAGGCGGTTACAAAAATGGTTTAGTTTCCTACTTTCTAGTGACAAGTGTTTAATAAGGACAAAATTGATATTGGTTGGGAAAGAGATAAAATAAGAAACAACTGTTGACATATTCTGGCCACTATTTTGTCTTCATTCAAGGATTTTTATCCCTAATGTATGCCATCCATATTTTTAGTTGATCGTATAGGGATCTGATCCTTCTATAAGTTAGTTGTTCCAGAGTTGTGTTGTTCATGGCCACACTTTCTTCAAAGGTGCTCATGTCTTTTACTTGTGTCGCCATGAACGCTTGTATCATGGTGTGTAACTTTATTGGTTGCAATAAGTGTTTCTCTATGAACTCTGTGGATATTGTAGTGGCTACTTCGACTAGTTCTCTTCTTTGATTCGTGATATCACGCACCTTGTCTATCATCTCTTCTGTTACTGGATTTTTCCCTAGCTTGTCTAACACAAGCATTCAGTTTCCTTTGATCAGTTCCTGCACAACTTTGTGTATCTTTGAGCATATCACCATTGATTTGGTAACCTCTTTATCTTCCCTTTTCCCCACCTATTGGAAATGGTGTAGGGAATACGAGTTCGTCTTTATTTTTGATGTTGATGGTCAATACTACTCGGGTGATGCATCAGGATTTTCGGCGATCCATCTAACAATGTCAGTGACGCCTATCAATATATCAATCTCCAATAATTTCCAAGATGTATGAGGACATATGAAAGCTTGGAAATGTTCCAAGATGGGATCCTTTGATCGCAGAGATAACCATCGTTAGATTTTTTGATAGGATATCATCCCAATTGAATGACATCCCTTCATCCACGCAGTAGTATATTAGGGGCATATATGATAGAGAGAATTGGGATGCATCTAGCTCCCCATACAATCGACACAACATGGCTACCAAATACTGATAAGGCCTTCTCAAGGAACTTTTGGGGTATCCCCCTTTGGGTCTGTATTTGAAATATCAGTTGACCCTATGCCATATTGGAAATGGATCCTTGGGAGTGTATTCAAACTCACCAAGGAGCTTTCTATCCATCTTCTTACTTCCCTTTTCAATGTGGTATCATTTTTCCAAGTATTTATTCCTGAAAGAGGATATGGGATCCTTTCTGGCATTGTAGATGTATCTATCCTTCACGTCTATATTATTTAGGATCCATGTGATGGTGTCTACACATGGGAACACAGTCGGGTGGGATGCTACTTTGAAAATGCTCGACTTCCTTCTGTTTTTTAACACTTTGAGTTCATCTGGTTCTTCAGCTTCAACGAAGAAATTAGACTTCTTGAACATGTGGTATACTTCTCCCCATTTCAGCGTCTCTTCGTCCTTTTCCAGGAGTCCCAATGTGTCATTGTACGTGGCTCCAATTACTTTTGGCTCACCATCGGCTTGTTGGACACTATGAGAGGCCTCCATCCCAAGTGATTTACTTGTTGTCTTCTTTCATGGGGACATGTTTGGACCTGCAAGAAAAGGTGAGCTCAGTGCAGAGATTAAAATCACATATAATATGAAATTGAATGCAACTTAAGCATTTGAACTATCAGAAGACTCATTGGGGCTGTCACTGGGTAGGGAGTCATCATTTGAGGATGAAAAAATGACGACAGGCATGTTTGAGCAACTTGATGAAAAATTGAGAAAGAATGGGTGAGAAATGTGCTCATAAAGAAAAATCAGAGGTTTGGAAGTTAACTCCTCCGATGAAAATTGGAGGAGTTGATAGCAAGATGTCCAATGGGTATCATACGAGCTAGTGTCAAAGCTTCCGATAAAAGTTGAGGAGGGTTGATTGAAAAATATCAGATCAACATAGTTGAGGACAACTCCTCTGATGCAAATAAGAGGAGTTAACTCGAAGTGTTCTGATAGCGCATCGAAAGATTTGAGCTCAAAGCTTATGAAGTGAGGGGGGTTATTAGAGAAGTTGTCTAGAACTCCTTCGATCATATCATAGGAGTTAACAAGAAATCCTATGATATGATTGAAGGAGTTACCATGAAATGGCCCGATGAAGCAATGAGGGTTGTGGCTTCAGTTTCCGTAAGTTAAACAAGGAAAAACCTTGCCACAAGTCCCGTGCTTTGGATGGAAGTTCAGATCAGGGTCTAGTCAAGTTTTACGAGTGCCATCGATATTCTTCTTTGAAAAGAAAATGTTTTTAGGGTTGACCCTTGATGCTGCTCGAGAAATCTTGATGCTGGCTAGGTTAAAAGGGGCAGTGAAAATCCTGTCAAGGTGGAGGCACAAAGGGGCCTAACAATGGTTGGATAACACTATTTGCAGAGTGAGTTTGGGAGTAGGGATAAAAAAAACCAAGAGGGTAGCACAAAAATCCAGGGTAGGATAGTGAGGAAACAACAAAACATGAATAAAAAATGAAACCTAACCCTAGAAATGAGCAACACACTAGGGATTACTTGGAAATATGATGCCACATGGTGGACTGAAAGAGGTCGAGGGAGAAAAAGAGAGGGCTCGGCGTGTTCTTAGTCTCGAGTGAGAAATCCTTTAACACTTGGTGAAATGGCAAGAAAGATGGGTTAACCGAATATATAAGAGTAAAAAAAATTGGCATTAAATTTGGTTGTTGGCTTGTTATTTATGGTCAGTGGACTTGAGATTAAGTCTTCCAATGTGTATCAAAATAATTTGTGGGAAGTCCTCCAATATCATCGATGAACATGGAGGAAACTCCTCCAATGACCATCAGAGGAGTTGGAGTCAACTCCTCTTATTCCGTCAGAGAAGTTGAGGGAAACTTGTGCAATAGCAAGGTTTATCAAAGAAAGTGAGGGGAAATCCTCCAATATACATCGAACAAGTTAGAGGGAACTCCTCCGATGTACACTAGAGGAGTTAAAGTTAACTTTTCCGATTTTCCTAGACTTTCTTAAAAATTGATTTCTTCTAGTATTTCCTTTTGCTAGTGTTTTATTATAGTAAGACTTCCAAAATAGGCTGGAGGTGAAGAGAGAGACTAATGAGAGACTCTTTAAAAAACATAATAAAAGAAGGGGGCTCCATTTTGTCAAAGGAAAATTGCGATTGAATTATGGAAAATGGAGGGATGCAGTTCTTGACACAACACCCCAAAAGTTCAAATATTTGTCTTTATCAAATTTCTCAATTTTTTTGCAATAGTTACTTTTTCAAAGTTTACTTTCAAAGCTTAATTTCAAAGCACTCCAATTCAACATTGTTTTTCACCACTTGAAACACACACACAAAGGACCTAAAGAGTCTTCTTTAGCCCAATTATTCCATTCATCCTACATCCATAAAGAGATATTGATGAATCAAAAAGGTTAAGAAGTCTAAAATACCTCATTTTTCAGACCATTAATCAAATCCACCAGTTCATGATGCTAGTGTAGCCCCCATAAAAATAATCAATGTAATCATCTAATTGAATTAATTTCTCTATTTTAGGTCAAAAAATGATTTATATTCTAATTTAGGATTATGGGGATAGGCATCCAAATAACTCCCATAGACATTTCTCATCTGAAACATGGTTGTTTTCCTCTGGATCTATTGTGGCGCAACATCCCCCCTTTCATTTTGTTTTTATAAGTAAAAGGAAAGACCCCCCCCACCAAAATTTTACCTCTAATGCCTAATCTATTACTATTGTTAGCCCATTGTATATTCTTTGACTACCTAGGGGGTTATGGGTTTGAGTCTTTAATGATTGATTATCTTTGAGGAGGTTTTCATTTCTCAATATCTCTTTGCTGATTGTACAATTTTTTTGTTGTTATTTAGTACATCTTTATTTTCTAATGCTCCTTATGTACGCCGCATGCCAATTTTGAGGAAAAGCCCATTTTTGGGAAGATAAAGCTTAATTTGGAAAAAGACAGCTGGCAGGAAAATCAAGACGTCCGAGGGAAATACGCATGCAAAGGAGGAAAGCGTGCAAGGCGTGCATGAAAGAAATCCTAACCACATTAGGGTTATGGTTTTTGTAAGAGATTGTAATGGTCGATAAGCAAAAAGTTAGTATAAATAAGTACCTAGGAGGTCTAGGTAGAGGTTCCTAAGTTTTGTTTTGTTCGATTAAGGAAACTACTGTAGGACTTGATACCATTTTTGTAAGTTGTTGAGCTATAGGAGAGTCAAGTAGCTAGATCTTGAGGGTTAGATTGCAGGCTGAGGAACCTGGTGCGATATAGTCAGTCTCATAGAATATTGTGGAACATGTTTTGATATTATATGATCGGAATTGTAGTGTGTGCGACGCCATCTATTACATAATTCTAAATAAAAGAGCATAAGAAGATAGATCTTTGTGGACATAGCCCAGGAGGGGGTGAACCACGATAACACCTGTGTTATGTGTTGTGATTGATTGCATGTTAACTTATGTAAGTAGTTATAATATGAATGGATGAATGGATAAATCCGTGAGATCTGTTATAGGTTAGGTCTGCTAGAATGCATGAATAGATTTAACAAATAAAAGAATATTAAGAATAATGAAAATAGCAACCAGGACAAGGCCTAAGAAGATTAATTGCAATCCCAGATCCCCACTCTTTCCTAGACTGCAAGCATCTGAGCATTGCAGTCACCCATAAGACTATCTCAGGTGAGACTGCGCAGTACATTCCGTGTGCTGTGTTTCCTTCTAGTTTACTAGGAGGGATGATAGTTTTAGAGGGTTTTGTTGGAAACCTGTTCATATCTGAACTTGGGTCAACCCAAGAGTAGGAAGAGAGATTAGTAACGAACAAATGGTTCCGTTTCCAGCTGGAACTACATAGGATTGAGTGAGTGGGATCCGTGAGAGAATGGCGAAGAGAATGAAGGTATAAAAAGGAAAGTTTAGACCATGGAATCCAACGAAGGCGAAGATTGAAAGCTGGTTGAAAAAAAAGGAGTTTGAGTTTGCACAAAAGGATAATAGAAACCTTAAATTAACTCCGCACAAATATCTGGACAAGTACATGTTTAGCGACTTGCATGAGGTATTTTTATGTGATTTACTACATGTGTTACAATAGTGGCTATTGAGGTTGAAAGACAACCACCCTAAGAATCGAATTAGACAACTCGAGTGGAATCCTGTGGAGATCGTGCAGTTACAACAAGTTAACAACAAATTCACATGCACAATATATTTATGGCTAGACAATATTGTGTCAGGGTTCATCAAAGAATTTGCAGTAGATACCATGAAGTCTTACAATGCAATAGAGAAAGAGTTCCTGAAGGGACTGAAAGGTAGGTATATCAGATCGCTCTATACTTCAATCAAGATCTTACTGTATAAAAAAGGTGTGATGACTATGGAAGCAAACATTTAAACTTCCCCGCGTCCATAGGGGAAGGGGGGAAGCACTCACAATAGCCGGAGAAAGGGAGGAAGAGATGGATAAGGGAAGGAAGGAGGAGACCTTGGACCTAATCATGATGGAGGAAGATCAAATCAAACAGATCTTGGCAACAAATGGAAAAATACGCAGTGGAGTACCCTACCAATATAAGATGAATAATAAGAAGAGAGCCATAGAAGATAGAGAGGGCTTGGCAAGTGATGAAGAAGAGGTAGAGGATCTCCGGAATGTGGAGCATATTGAGGAAATCCTAAGCACAACATATGAAAGGAAGACAAGAGGTCCAAGGGTAGGAACATAAGGAATAACTCCTATCCATGTCAATGTCAGTGTGGAACCCATAACCCCATGTGCGACTAATACATCAGGAAGAACACCACCATTTAGACAACCAAATTTTAGTGGAAGAAAGATATTAGGAAGTACATCTATCCAAGGAGCAATGAATAGATGAGCCAGTTCAGGAAGTAGTAGTCAAATATCTACACCGTGTGGAGGTAGTAGTTCATCATAGTTCAATATGGCAGGACATGATCCCACCATTAGGTTACCATAATTTCGGGGAGAGGCATCAGAGGACCCTGAAAAACATTTATTTTTTTGCGAGAATATATGGGAAGCAAAGAATATTACATACGAGGATACAAAACTCACACATTTATCTATCACACTAAGAGATCACGCGCTAGATTGGTACATGCGTCTAGTTATAAACAATCCAACAGGAACAACACTGACTATTGCAGATATCAAGAGGCTACTGATAAATGAATTTCATAAGCCTAGTTCAGAAGATCCATACATGAATGAGATGATTGAAATCAGACATAAACCAGGTGAGTCTGTTTGGGAGATTGATAAGAGGTTCAAACGATTGAAGGGTAATTTGAAGGATGTCGCGACCGACATGTAACATATACATGTCTTTGTGAATTCACTACTACCACATCTGAAATACCTTTTGAGGTAGAAAAACTTTCAAACTCAGGCAGAAGCTCTGCAGGCAGCCTTACAACTGGAAGACAACCAATATCAAAAGACATACCCAACAATAGAAGAGCTAAAGGAGGATCTAAAGAACCTCACATTTCAATTGAACCAGAATAAAGGAAGAGAGAAAAGAGAAGTTGTTTTGTGTACCACATGCACGACATAAGGACACCATAAGAATGAGTGCCCAACTTTCACGTAGTACATGGAAACAGGGCTACCATACCCTTTTCCAATGGGAGGACCATGGTGCAATATATGTAAAACACACATGCATGATCCATATCATTGTCCAATGATGCAAAAGTACCAGACAATACCAAAGAATTCATACTGCACTTTTTGCAAATCAGTAGGTCATTATGAAAAATATTGTAGGACAATGGACTTGATGAGGGAAATAACTTCAGATACCTATAGGGTGTAGGAAGAAATGATGACAGGGAAAACTGCACCACATTTCAACCAGGTACCACCCCCATATAACAATTCACAACAACCGTATAACATTGTGCAACCTCCGTATAACAATGCACAACCACAATATAACCCCGTGCAGTATAATCAGTTGCCTCAGTACAACTCACCACGAGTAGATTGAGGTGGATACAAAGGTGGAGGACGAGGTAGAGGAGGATTTGGAAGAGGAAGAGGTCCAATAGTGTGCCACAACTGCCAACAACCATGACATTATGCAAGGGAATGCCCACTTCCACTTGCGACATGTATGTACTGTCGCGCAACAGACCATGATACAAAGGAATGCTTAACACTTTTGGGGAAGATTCAAGAAAAAAGGAACCAAAACAATCATAATGTTTAGTGGATATTTGCAGAAGCCAGGGATGATGGAATAAATATCAACATAGTTACGCGCGAAGGAGCTAAGATAGGAGTTGATGTAGTAAGAGAGGAACCAATGCAACACCAATGGGTGAAGAAGAATACTGAACCACAAAAACAGTTCGATGCGGGGAAAGGAAAATAAATATTCAAGGAGGCAAGACAAGAGTTCCTCAAGAAAGATGTTTCCTCCACATCAACCACACAACATACTCAAAATGTACCAATGTACGAGATGCTCTGATCAATGGATCACACTAGAGAAGTACCACCCATAGAGCAAGTAAGTACCATAAATACCTTTCTGCAATCCTGTTTTAAGCTACTGAATGATCCATCATCTGTTAAAGTTTTGAAAAATATGTTAGAAATATGTAACACATAGGAAGAGAGGAAGTTAGAACATAAAACAATCAATCACATCCATACGAGAAGGAGGACAAGAAAATAATTTAGACTAAATTCCAACATTGGAGATTTCAATATGGGGGACATCATACTGGATTTAGGCTCTGAGGTAAATGTGTTACCCAAGAAGACATGAAAATGTATGGGAGAGCCCATCTTAGGCTATTCACCTGTTCAATTGAAGTTAGCAAACCAACACATAGTTCTTCCAATTGGAAGGCTTTAACCTCTGCAAGTATTTTATCCTCCTTGTCTTGGAAATCTTTGGGATCTCCCAAGCTTGTGTCAGCTACCATTGAGTTGCTGGATTTTGACAGACGGTCGAATGAATATTTGGGGATTCTTTCTTAGTTTCCTATCACATTAGGTGGCAATATTTTCCTAATCGATATGATAATGGTGCCAGGCCCTTTAGAATTCAATATCATTCTTGGGAGTGATTATGTATATGTTATGAATGTTGTGGGGTCGATGTTTTTTCAGGTGATGCATTTTCCTCATAATGGAAGCATTGCCACTATTGATCAACTCGCATATGATAATCACCATCCTAATCCAACTTTATCTTATGTTATATCTTTGTGTAGATGTGACCCCACCATATGTGAATTACGTGGAATCTTATCCTCAATGTTCGATTTCTTCTTATATGCAACCTTTTCACTCATATTTTCCTTCTCGATACAAGGTCTCAAAGATTAATCAGGTGGTTTATCCAATGGGGACATGTGAGCTCTTACCTCCCCCTCTTTCCTTGAGGGATTGTTATTTCCCTTTTGAGTCTGATCATTGTTCGTGAGACCTCAAGCCCTGGAATTTGTGAGTCTTTTCTAATAGACTCTTCCATCTCTGATCAAAATCTCCACCATTACATGGAATATGGTTAGTTCACTTTACCCATATGGACCGCCAATCCTCCCAGTTCACATGGTTTCTTGGATGTTGATTTGCCTTTGGATGAGGCTATCCTTGAATCCATCACTAAAAATGGTAGACCATGGGAAGGCATGCATCACATATTGTTATTTCTTCCCAAACTAGAGACTTTACAGGTTGACTACAGAAGAAATCCTTGGCCCGAGCCTAGTAATGTGATCTACCTAAAGAAGTACTATGCATAAGCTGCAAGGCTATGCGTTGCTTCATACCATATTATACTTTTAAGGTTTGTTGTTTTTTGTATTCCAAAATATAAGTTGTTGTCAAAATATTCTATATTTCATTTATTAACTTCTAGATGAGTGTTGTTGATCATATATACAGGACT
Organism: Picea sitchensis; assembly: GCA_010110895.2. Lineage (NCBI taxonomy): Eukaryota > Viridiplantae > Streptophyta > Pinopsida > Pinales > Pinaceae > Picea > Picea sitchensis. Next base: position 35,771 of record SNQJ01S0049214.1, on the reverse strand, counting down.
TTGGATACTTTTTCTTTGGTAATTTTGTATCATGTTGATTTGTTATGATATGTAATGATCTCAAAAATGGCATATAGTTTAGATTTTTCCCTCTCTGCATTTTGCATTATCCGTTTCTTTGTTCATTTTTCCTTAGGATCAACCCAACTGACTTGTGATACAAAGCTTTCTTTGTCGTTTAGAAGTGTTGTAATTCACATGGTAGAGCTTATTGTTCATGGGTGCCCTGGTTAGAACCTTGATTGCAATTTGGCACCGATGCTAAAGTATTTTCATAGTCTTGGGAGCCCTTTTATTCTCGTCGTGACTTTGCATCGAAGCCACATGTCTTCTTCTAAATATTTTTCTGGCCTTCCCAGATGGGACTCCTGGTGTTGAGTTGTAATATTGCATTGCATTTTCCCGCTTGTGCTTATGAGACTAATGTCGGCTTCAACTTGTTGTTGTATAGCATGTTTCTTATGCATTCTCTTCAATTTATATCATTTGCATCTATTGCATTTGTGAACTAACACCTTTATCCCTAGAGGAAACGCTCCCTTGAGTTTCCATATCATACACGCGTTCCTTGCATTGAACATAGGTATATATATATATAAGAGGATGGTAAAGAGTCAAATTCTCAGTGTTTGTTTGGAAACAATCATGTCGCCCTTGAAAAAAGCACTAGTTTTGAGTCTCTATCTCAATAAATTGGGTTTTAGTATGGCTTTAGGAAGATAAACCTTGTTCATTGAGTCTTTTCTACTCCAACTAATTATTCTTCCAGTCACTATGTAGAGTATGTTGATGCATCATGTGTCACAAACTTATGTCATTGTTCATTCTCGATTCTATGTTTCCCAAGTCACTTATGTTCATTCTTATGTTCAAGGGAAGTTTTAGCCCACATTGTCTATTCCTCAAAATTCCTGACTTTTCATGTTGGCCTTCCCATTTTTCAATTACTTCTGAAAGTCAACAAGAATCTTTGTCTTATACTCATGCCAATATGGAAGTTCCCCATTGAATTCTTGTTGGTGGGTCAACTCTTATCGAATACAACTCACTTCTCTGAGAGTTTGACCTAGAGTATCACCCTAGGACTATTTTCATATCGATAGGTTACCTTACACTCAACAAATGAAATTTCATCAATGGTCGTTGACTGAGTAGTTTCCCATGTGTTTGATGTCAAGACCTCTATTCACACCTTGGGAATCATGTAGTACCACTAGTAAATTGGGTCTGATTTTTTATAGTTTACCGATAACTTTGCATCACAAAAATTTTGCACGTGCGACAAAGTCTTCAACCCATTTTTGTTGAAAATTGGTTGTCAAACAAGAAACATAACTATGTCTTGGTCGTACATTCGACAATTATCAACTTCAAAATCCATCGGAAGTCTAACACACATACGCCGAACTGATGGACAATTTTCCTGATGAATTGGCTTTATCAGTCCATCATAAGTCTATCGAACGTTCGACGAACGATCATTGAATGGATTGATAGTTTATCGAAAAAGTGGATGTATTTATGCAAAAAAAATCCATATACCTCATCGTAAAACCGACAATGTTTCCACAAAATTAAAAAAAATAATAATTCCAAAATGGTACAACTACAATTCTAATGACAACATAACCAACTACAATTCAATCCTTCAAAATTGATCCATTGGATCCCTTATGATTGTGAGCAATGGTGACCCATCATTTAAGGGATCAAGAAAATTTATGGTGCATAAAAACCCATTGAAGAAGCCCCAGACCCCCTCTTGGAGATGATAAAGTTGCTCTAGATTTGAAAGAAGAACAATTATTAGCCTCTAGTCCTAGAATCCATGTGGAAGCAGTATCTAGTATCTATAGGACAAGATGTACATGAAATTGAAGAAAGTCTCAGAGCCATGGAAGTAGATGGTGCAATAGAATAACCTAGTTGGTCAAAGCATAGATTGATGGAAACTAGGTCACTTGCTAAGGATTTGGCTTCCCAAGAGCTAGAAATATTTGAAGAAGAATCTGTTAGACTTCACCATGTGGCCTACCACAAGAATTCTAAGAAACAACTAATAGAAAAATTAAATATAAAGAATAAGAAATTTGTTGAGAAATGGAAATGAAAATTTGATTTTCATGGGGTTCCACCCTAAAAAATCATGCAACTTCATGATGAAATCAGGGAAGCATTGAAGGAATCCATTTTTGACAATGAAAAAAAAATTTTATTTTGAAAGGAAAGAATAAAGGAATTGGAGAAAACTTTGATTCCAAAACCATTATTTGTTGAACCAATCACTGCAATTCATTTAGTACTTACTCTTGAAGATGTCTCAGAAAGAAGTTCCAAATTGAAGGGTTCATCTAGTTTATTGTCGGTTGTAATAAAATATGTTGGAGATGGTATCCAAAAGAGAATAGAGTTAATCCTTGAAATTTGGGAATTAGCACAAAGTTCAACTAGCTTCTCAACAAGGATTTTTCACTTTAAGGAATATCTACAAAAAGAATTAGAAAATGATGAAGGATTTTATGTTAAGGTCCTAACCCGCACATAGGTAGATCAATGTATTCGGATGTAATAAAGGTCAATATTAATAAGACCTTTCAATAAAATAGAATAAGGCGGATGTAAGAAGACCTAATAGAAGCTTCTGCTTCTAGAAGGATCTTGAAACACGCTACAGAGGGATCTTCCTCTAGATTAACTTCTTTTGGTATAAATAGAAGGTCAAGGTATGAGAACCTAGCTTGGATATTGTATTGTATGAGGCGTTGCTTTCGATTGGAGGTTTCCCCCTCAAAGGAGCTGTGTACATTGCTATCGATTCAAAGTGTTATTTGTTGCTATTTCCATTATATCATTTACGGTAGTATTGTGAAGATTATCTTTGGATATTTTCTCTTTACTGTTATTACGTCATTTCTAGCATTTTACGTTACGCATCTTTATATATCTCACGGTATCTTGCAAATTGGTATCGAGGAGCACTTTCCTTAGAAATTGTGGGTATTTTTCGAGGTAGGGAGGCGATATTAAGTCTTTAAGCCGCAGAGAGGTCATTAGTTAGCATAAACTGTGATTTGAGGGATTCGCTACAGCCGAGGAAGTACAAGTGGTTTTTTAAGCGCACGTTTGTTGGCCACCTTGTAACCCATGTCGGTACCACTTCGAGTGGTGGCGCTGTCGGACAACACGGTAATGCGGTGGCCTAGATTTCTACAAAGCCCTGCGTAGATAAACCCTATCGTTAGCCCGGACTGCTATAGTGTCTGAGAACAACACTCTGGAAGACACTCTCTAGTAACTGGGTATTGAATTTGAATGCGAGCTAAGGGTATGGTATAACCTCCTTAGTTAGTGCCACGAGATATTGGGCCGAGTACTAACGTTGGACCCATGCGGTATGTCGAGCTATAGCAGGGCAAATGCCCAATGCGTAGAACCTTGAATACCTAACCCTTGGGGACATAAACAACAACAATATAAACAAATTAAACCGGTGAGATCTATTAACCATCATTGGTTTGCTAAGTAAATATTCTCGGTTCAGAATTTGGGGATATCGACGCGCAACATTCTTCGGGCCAAAATACTAGTGTTGTAACCAAAAAAAAAAAAAAAAAAAAAGTATAGAAATGTTTTGACCATTATTTGAGACCTATTCCATTAGATTCATCTCTTAGCCCCCATCACTTTCCTCCCTATCATCTTTCTACAAAAATTTTTGACCCAGCAGACACCCTTTTAGGTTCACCCATTTTTGACCATTGTGAGACTATTCCATTAGATTCATCTCTTAGCCCTCATCACTTTTCTCCCTATCATTTTACGCAAAATTTACGACCCCACAGCACCCTTTGATTCGCGAGTCATCATGGCCCACACGGTAACCAAGAACTAGAGTCACCGGCTTCAACACACCGCAACATGGTTTACTTGAGACCCAACAAGAGTGCAACAACTTTCGATTAGCTACTATTGCTTACTCCATTGATGCCTCCATGAATGCCTCAGTCGAGACAGGCTGTGAGAGTCGCAATGGAGGAAGTCAAAATGAACTTGAATGCATTAAGTTGTAGCACTACACCAAACTCAAAATTCCTCGATGACCCTTTCGAGGATGCACCTAAAAAGACCGAAGGTGAAACTGCTTCCCATTCCTTTTCCAACCACATCACTTTCAAGGGACATGCAGGGGTGGATGTAACTAAATTTGATAGCTTTCCGGACCATAGGTTGGGTCACCTGATGGAATTATTTCTCTCTCTCTACAACATTACAGGTGATGAGCTTGTAGGCTTCGGTATGGTGTTCTCCATCTAGATCAGAAGCGGTACGGCAATGGTGGCAATGGAGAAAAAAAACTTCCCGTCAAGGATATGTTGCTTGGACCCACTTTGTTGCAGAGCTTTATGAGCGGCTTTGAGTCTGACACCAACCATTTGGGCCCGTTGACCAAATTGAAGCAATGGGAGCCGCAGGTGCGAAGACTTCATAGCTGCATTTGGTCGGCCTTTTGAGCAGAGGGCATGGCCGATGCCTTCTTTGGCGAAGTGCTTTATCGATGGCCTCAAGGAGGAGGTTAGGGCCATGTCCTCATGGCTCAACCCTGACTTGGGTGGAGGCTACTAAAAAAAAAAAAAAAAAAAAAAAAAAAAAAAAAAAAATTGTTTCCTCTCAAAGCGGTAAGCCTTCCTTCGGCGCCCTAAGCGATGGTAAACCCACTACTCCCTCCCCTCCCTTAAAATCCAAAATTGACACGGGCTGAAATGGCTGAGCGACAACTCAAGGCCTACGGTATAGCGTGATGACAAATAGAGACCCGCAATGTAAAGAACAAAAGCTCTTTATATGGCCCTCTCTCTGAGGATATTCCAGAAGGCGATGATGACACTTCCCCTGTGACTCGGGCACAGGGGGGGGGTGTCATCATCGTCTTCCTGAAGTGTAACCGATTATTTCCCTCAATTCTTTCACCGGCTTCTCTGCCCCTCAAGCTCTCAAGCTCATCGGTTATATCGAAACGCGAAGGTCATCATCTTGGTTGATAATTGGCGGCACCCACAACTTTATTCATGCATACGCGTAAGCCAAAACTGCTTTGCTATATCCATGTACGTTAATAATTTCCAAATCATGATGATTTACTTGATGGGCTCTATGAAATGTGGTGTGAAAATATTAACGTCTCAAATGAAATTTGACTTCTAACCTCAAATCCCATATGTTTACTTCTTGTATTGACATGGGAGGTTGTGACATTGTGTTGGTCTAGAATGGCTCGGAACCAGGTCCCATTCTCATGGACTTCGAAAACTTAACCATGCAATTTGACCGAGGCGGGACACACACATAAATTTCAAGGCATCAGCAGCGGGTTCTCGAAATCATCGGTTCGCCATGGAGAAATTGCTCAAAAGGTCATTCGGATGTCATAGCCCAACTCCGTACCATTCAAGCCACAAGATCCCACCGTTCCCCAAGACCTCCAAGCCATCTTGACTAAACATCAAGCGGTCTTCTCCACTCCCCCAAGGACTTCCTCCTTCGCGTCATGATCATTCCACCGCGTCCGAGGGAGCCTTCCCCCCAACATGCGCCCATATCGCCACCCTTGCACAAAGAATGAAATTGAAAAGATGGTCAGGAACTCATTTGTAGGTCCATCCATCTAAAAGTCTGTGAGAGTCCTTACTCCTCCTAAAATTCGTCATGGTACACTAAAGAAGAAAGAAGGTTCATGGAGAATGTGTCATGACTTCGTTACCCTCGATAAACTCACCATCAAAGATAAATTTCCCATCCAGGTCATTGATGACCTCCTAGATAAACTGAGTGGTGCCCAATTATTAACCAAACTTGATCTTCACTCTAGATACCAACAACTTTGAATGAAATAAGAAGACATTCCCAACACTACCTTTCGAACTCATGAGGGCCACTACGAGTTTTTGGTCATGCCCTTTGGGTTGTGTAGCGCCCCTTCCACCTTTGCGAGCCTCATGAACCATGTCTTCCGACCCTTTCTTCGTCATTTTGTCCCTGTAGTTTTCTTTGATATTGTATCCTCGCTATATAGCAAGACGTGGAAGAGACCATCTACGACTCATGGATCAAGTTCTCGACCTACTTCGCTCGGCCACCGGCTTTTCCTCAAGCGGTACAAATGTTCTTTTGGTGCGTCCAGTTGAAATACCCAGGTCATCTGGAAGTGAGGCAAGGATGGTGTCGAGGGGTGGACCGAAAATATTGGAGCTATGCAAGATTGGCAGCACCCAAAGACTCTAAAAGCTTGGCGGTGGATTTTTGGGCCTCGCGGTGTCACGGCAAGTTAGGTCAAGACTATGGAAGGTGCAACGCCTCTCACGACCCTCTTAAAAAAGAACTCTTTCAGGTGTTAACTGGACCCCGACAGCGGCTCAAGCTTTTCAAACTTTTGAAGATGGCCATGTGCACCACTCGGTTCTGGCTCTCGACTTCCTGCAGGAGAACTTGTTGTTGTGTTGAATCGCGATAAATCGGCGGGAAAGGCATTGGTATTTGTCCTGTGCTTATGCAGAGGGTCGACCTTTGGCGTTTACAAGCAAACAACTGCATGCAAAATAAGACGGTAAACCTATTTATGAAAAGAAATGTTGGCAGTGCATCTTGGAGTTGAATTATGGCGTCCTTATCTCTTGAGACGCGATTCCAGGAGTAAGGCAGACCATCAAAGCCTCAAGTACTTTCACGGAACAACGCATTTCCTCCCGGAGCAACAAAATGGGTCACTAAGCTCTTTGGCTATGATTATGAGAGATCATTTAAGGAGCAAAGAAGAACAATGTAGTGGATGCTGCTTGTCCGGAAATATGAAGAGGAAGGATCCCTCTTTTCTCTTTCCTTCATTGTGCACGATTGGGCTGCGAAGCCGTGCCTGGAGGCCGACACAAGACCCCAAAGTTACATCTAATTCAACAGCTGAGAACAAGGTAGGCTCCCCGAGGGTACCTCTTGGCCCGAGGATGAGCCGATACAAAGGTAAACTTTGCATTTAAGTAAACAATCCAAGCTCAAATCCCACGGTACTCTCGGGCTTCATGCTACACCCGGTGAGGGCCACTTCCGAGGGGTTCACAAAACATATGTGAGGTTAAATGCTCCTTTTAGGATGTGGTATGAAACAAGACATCCGTATGTTTGTGGCTGAATGTGAAGTGCATAGCGCAACAAAGGAGAAATAGTCAAATCTCCGGGCACACCTCCAACATCCCAATTCCCTTGATATTTGGAAGGATATATCAATGGATTTTATTGTAGGATTACCCAAAATCGGGGAATAAATCGGTGATAATGGTGGTGGTAGATGGAGCTTTCAAGTATGCTCATTTTGTGCTCTTCACCACCCATTTCTGCATCCATGGTGGCCCAACTTTTCATGGATCGGTCTTCAAGCTTCATGGCATGCAAACTCTATTGTTTCTGTTGAGGACCCAACTTTCCACAAGCAATTTTTGGCAAAGCGTTTTAAGCTACAAGGCACACATTTGCATCGGCTCGACATCATCCCAGGCGGATGAAGTCAAGCGAGGTGGAGTCAACAAGTGTTTGGAAACCTATCACAAAGGTGCTTTGCCTCGAAAAACAACACCGGTGGGCCCAATGGTTACCCGCCGCCGAATGGTGAACAACACTACATTATCGCGCCCTACGCTGACTCCTTTTAGCAGGCCCGATGTATGGGCCGAATACGTCGGTTCTCTCATACTGGGTACACCTCGAAGGTCAGTGATTGACCAAACACCTGATCCGAGGGGAGATATCCGCCGGTACGCAAAGAGAACTTGGTCATGGCCCACGAGCGAATGAAGCGACAAGCGGGGATCAAAGTCTCCGGGCGTCAATTTGTAGAAGGGGATCAAATTACTGGCGGCTACAACCATATAAGCAAACTTCCCTTAAGGCTGAGCATTGTCAGAAGCTAGCCCCAAATTTTATGGCCCTTACGCGGTTCTAAAGCCCGGGGTGGGACGGCATATCCGGTTAAGCTCTGCCGATCGGTCGAAGCTACATGTTTCATTTTTGAAGAAGGTGATTGGAACCAGTGCCAACTTCAAACCAACCTTCGAGTTAGTGAAGAAGGATCCATTTGGCTACAACGAGCGATTTTGTGGACGGAGGGCTGATGGCGCTGCGTCCGCAGAACCACCAAGGAAGTCCGTGCGGTGGAAGATATGACTCCAGCGAGATGCCACTTGGGAACCAGCTACCGATACGCAGCAATTTCCACATCTCAAGCCTTATGAGGACAGAACGTTTTAAAGCGGAATGTTAAAAGGTCCTATAACCAGCATAAGTGGAATCAATGTATTGAGGATGTAATAAAGGTCAATATTAATAAAGACCTTTCAATAAAATATAAATAGGAAGCTGGGATGTAAGAAGACCACAATAGAAACTTCGCTTCTAGAAGGATCTTCCTCTAGATGCTTCTTTTGAGTATAAAATAGGAGTCGGGGTATGAGAACCCTAGCTTGGATATTATTGTAGCAATTTCGTTGGAGTTACTCCCTGAAGAAGAACGTGAACATTGCTATCGATTCAGAAGTGTTACATTTCTGTTGCTATTTCGTTTATTATTTCTGTGTATTGTGAAGTTTTTGCTGGATATTTTACTGTTATTTGTCATTTCTAGCATTTAGTTTATGTTCTACATATTTTATAAATCTAGTATCTTACATTTATAAACAAATAGTGGGGTGACATTTGCAATGAAGGTTTTCAAGATTAAGTGACGCACGAAGAACAAAACCTTCCCTCAAAATTCCAAATGAAGCAATTAATGCTTGATGAAACTAAAAGAATCAAATGTATAAAGAAATTTTTGTCGATTAATGATGCATTAATGCTTGATGGCTTAAAAGAATCAAATGTATAAGAGAATTTTTGTCTGAGTGTGATGCTATTAAAATTGAGAGGGGTGACATATTTCTGAAACTTTTTTATCTTACCAAAATATTATATGGCCCTCTATAATACTTTTGTCAAAAGAGAAACTATTAGAACAATTAGAAGCATTAAAAGTTGCACGGTATAATGAATTTAGTGACTTGGTTGAATTCTCCAAAGAAGAAGTAGAAAGGTATCTTGTTCAGTATATAAATAAAAATGATGATATCGAGGACACATTGCACTAAATAAGCATTGATTTGAGAGAATTGGAGACTGAGTTATTGAAAATTAATACCAAGCATGAAATGACGATTGCTCCGATGAGGGAGTATATAGAACAATGGCTAACAAAGGCCTTAGTTGAGATAACCGAGACAGATCAACAAGAACCAGTTGCAACAATTATGCCACCTCCAGCACAACAACAACAATCTACAAAATACACCTCAACAAGCAAATGACGGTTTGGAATTTCCATCGCAGCAAGTCGAGTAGTCGCCTTGTTCTTTCCTTCACCATTTTTTCTTCTTCAGTCAATTGTCAATTTTCCTTTTTTGTTCCAAGCAACCTATGAAACCTAAGGCTAACCCCTAACTGTTTTATTTTGTCTTCAAGGTCTCTTTTCATTTTATGTTCTACGGGAGCCCCATCCCAGTCCTCTTTGAAGGAAAAATGTAGTTTACTTTTATTATAACCCCGAACATTATTGCTTATTTTATTAAAGACACCTATTATTTTTTCGGAGAACTATTTTAGGACATAACATTGTTGATCTCTCATACTTTATTTTTTAAGCATGAGACTTCGTATGTGTGTCTATCAAAATATTTATTGCATTTAATGGAATGATCATTTAGATTTCTATGTTATATGTGGTCCATACTTTGCTTTCCTTTGGTAAATATTGTGTATTACTTTGACGAATGTTTGATGGAAATGTCGTCCTATGATAATGTATACTATTTTGGTTTATAAATCTTGTAACATAGTGTAAATATTTACTTTATGTGAGATACTTGGTCCTTCTCGGGTATTCTTTGCATGTGACTATGTATTTCAAGAATAATGTTTGGTCCTCTCTCAAGCATTTTTCTATTCTTGTATGTTATTTAAAATAGAGGAGTACCACCTCTTTAAAAACAAAGGGGGATTTATCCTCATGAGGTTGACTTAAATATCGTAAGACAATATTTTAGATCAACAACAAGGAGAAGTGATGCATTATATAGTTCATCCTAGGCTACTCAAACTTGACCTTAGGATGCCTTAAAATCATTATGACATTGTAATACCAACATTCAATTGTCTTTCCTCGGTCATACCATGTATTGGTATCTTCTTGTTTTGACTCAGTTGTGGCAACTCTTCAATCTTCTTTGAGAAAACTTGTGCTTTCGTGAATTCAATAACACCACTTCAAAACAAGGTACATGATAAAGCATGAAGTCATCATAGAAAAATAGAAGTTAAATATCAGTCAAACATAAACTCAGAACAATCAATAAACATGATCTATGGGTAAAGGAGCTTCAAAGGAATGTTTACAAGGAACATGAAAAAGGATAGAAGGAGCATTAAAAACAAAGATCTACTAAAGAAAAGTAGAAAGAATGTACAATCATAAAAGAGATCTTGAGCAATGAAAACCTCCTCAAAGATAAGCAATCATTAAATACCCAAACCCCTAATCCCCTAGGTAGTCAAAGAATATACAATGGGATAAGAGTAGTAATAGATTAGGCATTAGAGCCAAAATTTTGGTGGGGGGGGGGGATTTCCTTTTTCTTATAAGAGAAAAATAAAAGGTATTTTGTGGCTAAAAATAAGATAAAAATAAAAGGGAGAATTTTGTGGCCACAAAAAATGGAGACACGCTGGAAGAACCAGTTATCTCTGTCACAAAAATCTGGGGCATTTACTTCCAATATGAATGTTAAGGATAATTGCATAAATTGAAGGAAATTTCCCAAAGGTTATGTGTACCACATTGATGCCAAATTTCTAAAATATATAATCCAAAATTTCAAGTACTTACCATCTAACATACCCTTTTCAAAGAGCCAATTAGGAAGGTAAATTTCTTTAATTGGCTACACACTTCTGATTGGTTTTGGTTTGACCATGTTTTTTTTTTATAACAAGCATACATCTACATAAGTGTGTTCCTCATTTCTCTTCTCATGGCATTGCTTCACTATCAGCGAGTTTCCATAGCCCTGACGAAGTTTCCTCAGTACCATACAAGCATGGCCTCGCTGCTAGTGAGTGTCCATAGCCCCGACGAGTTTACTTGTACTTCCCTCACTATTTACAATGTTTTCAATTTCCTTTGTTTTACATTATGCTCACCATTTTAGATTTGTATATAAGTATTACATGTGCAATTGGCTGTATAGGAAGTGGGATGATACGCGAGTTGCTCTGATTTGTTGAGTAGATGTTATGCATTCAAGTTTAACCCATAGGTCTCTCACGAACCATCATAGTAGAAGCCAACTTGTTAGTGTGGGGTGGATGAGGCTCAAATAAATATATATATAGACACTTTCCTCTACTTATGGATTATCATGGTATGTTCGGTAGGCACTTGTGTCCCACCACACCTATCAATAAATATTCACAGCTAAGAATTTCATTAAATTTTTGTTTATAGATAGAGAAACTCATGTATTCCATGGCTTGTGAGAATGTCTTTAGTGCGTGACCATATTAGGACCTTCCCTACACTCAAACTCAAAGATTAATCCTCAAGCCAAATGAAGGAGTCAAATCAGATCGGGGAACACCATAATTCAAAATAAGAGATGAAGGCAATATTTACAATCGGAAAACAAACATTGAAAATAAAATAATTGTGAAAAATTAAATTAAATTAAATTAAACTAAAAGAAATCTCAGAAGAAAAAATGTCAGTTATAAAACCAAACTAAAAAAATAAAAATGGAACATGGCAGCATGGGAGAAAGCAACAGAGTATGAATGATATATACAAAAACATTTACATCACAGCTCCAAGAATTGAAAAAATGTAATAGCCGAGTTAAATTAACAACCATTTATTTAAAACATAACAGTAAAATTTAAGAGTTACCTTCATATAGCACATTCACAATCAAATTTATCAATTATAATAAAGTTTTATAAGAGATTAAAACAATGCATAATTTGAAATAAATACCTGAACCTGATGCTGTTAACCTCCGTTTGTCCGTCGCTTGCCTCCTTGACCGCTTCTTCAAAACACTACCCAAAACCGTTCCTCCCTGCCAACTAGGTAGCTCCTTAGCTCCAGGATATCAACGGATATCCTGGCCCCCGTGCCCAAAACCCCCAGCAACTCCGATGCACTGTATCAATCCTACTCCATAACTTCACTTTTATCTGCAAATCCCGAGCTCCCCAAAATTTATCCCCCCAACCTCCGTAGAATGCCTCCCGTCAAACTCCTTCCCTTCCTTATCCCTCCTTCACCGAATTTCCCCGCTCATTTACTCCCTACCTAACCCATTTATTACCCCTTATCCCTTCCCGCTAATGCCCCTTATCCCCTTTCTTTAATATCTTATCCTTCCACAATTAATAACTTATCCCCTTGTTGTGTACGTGACCTTTCAATTTAATTAAATAACTTATTAATTTATTAAATTTAATACTCATGTTTTTAAATGTAATAGGTAGTTTAATTAATCAATCAATTAATTAAATTGCAACCATTAGTTAATCAATAATTATTTAATTAGTTTTATTATACCTATCCTGTTTAATTAATACCATATTAAGACGATTAATCCCCTAATTAATTTTTACTTAATAATGCTTCACATTTGTTCAACTAGGGTTGTTACAAATAAGGGTAAAATGTTCACCAGATAAACTTTCCATACAAACTAAAACCAAGCAAGAATTACTTTCAAGACCAAGTACATAATCTAGAAATCAAGACCAACAAGATTATGAGAAACAATGATCAAGCAAACTGATATGAAATCAAGCTTCTTATTCCAATAAATTTGAACCTTTTCTAGTGACAACAATTTTGAATTCTTAAAATGCTCAAAAATAAAATCCAATAAATTCATGAGCGACATTTCACAAGAATTCACACCCTAAAATCTCATTGTCATGAATAAGCTCTTGGTAAAAGAAGATTTTGAAAGTGCGAGACCTTCAATTTGAGAAATTGCATTGATAAATTTTACCAAGGTATTTACTGTCTCTTTGATTGTTAATATTGATCATTGCAATGATTTTACCATGTTGGTTTGGACAATTGTTTTTCATTGATGTCAACCCTTGGAGAAGTCTAGAAGACCCAGAGATGCGATCGATTTAGTCCTTGGAGAATTTTGGAATCCCCAGAGATGTGAACGACATCGTTGGATAGTTGATTTTCATTTGTATGGTCGTGATTGTCGGTAAGTTGATTGATGTCATCCCTAGAATAAGTATTAGAGACAGGTGTAATTGACAAAGTCTACAAGACGCCTCGAAGGTGTGGTTGGGGAACCTGAATTTGTTTGAGGAATTGAACATGAAGGATAGCATAAATGTAGGTAACATACTCATGGGTGGATATTTCTCATCATGTTGTTTCGAATGGTAGGTGGTACGCCACGTGGTTCCTCACGGTTGAGTATTTATGGCCTCATGAAGTTGGAAGCCCTGAAGAATGGTTAAGAAGCCTTAAACAGTTACAAAGTCCTTAATTAAGGGAAAAATGTTTGTAGCAAGAAAGTATAGGTTGACCCTAAAATTAAGAAAAAGGGTAAAACAAGTATGACCCTAAAATGAGGAACAAGGGTAAAACAGTTATGACCCTAGAGTTAGGAAAAAGGGTAAAACAATTATGACCCTAAAATTAGAAAAAAAGGTAAAACAATTATGACCCTAAAATTAGGAAAAAGGGTAAAACAATTATTACCCTAAAATTAAGAAAAAAGGTAAAACAATTGTAACAAGAAATTAATTAAGGGTAAAGTGGTTACAACAAGAAATTAATTAAGGGTAAAGAGGTTGAAAAGTAGTTACATGGAAGAGTATAAATACACATCAAGAGTCTTTCATTCTTAAACGCAAGTTCATTGAATATCTATCTAAGTGAACACTTGATCTATTGGTGACTATGAGGTAGCGAGGATGAGGTAAAGTAAAGGGGATGTTTGTTCCAGGTTGCAGCAAGGTTGCTACACGAAGGTATGTTTATATGCATGTTTTGAAGGTTATATCTTGGTGATGGTATGGTACATGTTGAGGTATATTTTGGTAATGTTATGGTGCATGGTTTATGGGATATCTTTTGGTATATGGTTGAATAATATCATGAGTGATATGAMACATTTTTGAGGTACATATMTTATGGATGTTGGCACATGTTTGGTACATGGTTTAGATGCATAACTTGATGAGGTTATGATACATGCTTGGTGATGTTAGTACATGATGMGACACATCTTGGTGATGTTATGGTTCATGGTTTGATGCATGGTTTGGCACATGGTTGAGGTACGTATCTTGATGATGATATGGTGCATTGTTAGAAGCACTTGTTGGTGATTGTGGTACATGCTTTAATACTTTATTGAGGCACATCATTGTTGATATCTTATGGTACATGGTATATGGGATGATTGAGACATATCATTAGTGATATGGTATATGGTTGAGGCACATATCATGGTACATGTTGGCACATGGTTGATGGCATGGTACAGGTTTGATGCACGATATGGTACATGGTTGATACATGGTATGGTACAATATTCGATGCATGATTGATGCACGGTTTGGTACATGGTACACGTATTGATGTACATGGTTGATACATGGTATGGTACGTGTTTGGCACATTGTATGGTACACGTTTGGTACATGGTTGAGATACATATCGTGTGATGATATGTTTGTGATCTTATTACATGCTTGGTAGAGGCATGTTTTGGTAATTTTTGAGCATCTGGTTGATAGGTGTTCTTGGTCATCGAGGATCTGGTTTTGTATCAGTGAAAGTGATAGGTTGGTGACACTGATAGGTTGGATACAGTGACAGGTTGACAGGTTACAGGTTGATGTGATAGTGACAGTGATAGAGACATTGGCAGTGGCAGTGGTTGTAGTAGTTACAGTTTGGTCTACACTTGTATTTCAAGGAGGTGGGATGGGGATAAGGAAAGGTGGTTGTATCCTCCTTTCGGTTGGTGCTGGAGAACAAAGGGGGTTGGAGCTTCCTTCATCTTGGAGTTTGAGAATCAAGGGGTTGTAGCCTCCTTCTGGTTGGAGCTAGAGAATTGAAGGAGTTGTAGCTTCCTTCAGGTTGGAGCCTATAAATAGGGGGTTGTAGCCTCCTTCCAGTTGTAGTTGGAGAATTGGGAAGTTGGTGCTTCCATTGAATGTATTCTTGAAAATATATAAGAAATCATTATGAGGTTTTCTCCCATTTGTGTTTCCATGTAAACTCTAGTGTATTGTGTATTTTATGTGATGTTTCTTATGATTATATGCTCATGATATGTTGAATGCAATCATATATGATACATTCATGATAAAATGTTGAATATTGTTGACAAAGTTGAAGAATATATATTGTGGTTAAAAGTGGTAAAAGTGTTCATACTGATTCACCCCTCCCTCTCAGTATTCCAACAATTTGTATCAGAGAAGGTTCCTTCAGGAAACGGTTTAACCACTAGAAGGAAGATCATAGAGTACACTATGTTTGGGGTACCATAGTTTGATGGTCAGAATGGTCAAAGATATGAAATGTGGAGCATAAAAATGAAATTGTTTTTATAGGAACAAGGGTATGATGTTTGGAAATAAATTGTTACATGATACACCGCTACAAACAAACTGAAGACTGTAGCTAAGAAGGAATTGAAAAGAAGCAAAAATGTAGCAATGGATTTCATCTGGGAAGGATTACCTGATCCGGTAAGAGAGAAAGTTGGAAAATTTTCATCAGCTAAAGAACTCTGGGATAAGCTACATAATATCTACTTTTATGAGTTGCCCATCACAAAGCCATAGAATGATAAAGAAGATGAAATAATAGAACAAGAAGAAATATGTTCATGATGTCAAACAGATTTAGAAGAAGCAGATTGCGAAGAAGGCATAATAGATCTTGAAGCAAAATTAATCAGTGCATTGGATGAACTGAAGAAAGAAAGAGAGGAAAACACGTCTCTTAGAGAATAATTGATCAAGCTAAAGGAAGGTTTTGAAATCCCTGAATAATTCCAGTAGATGATTACAAACCTAAAAGTCCAAACAGAGGAAGCCAGAAGGATTAAAGAAACATACAAAAGTCAGATAGAAGAGAAGCAGTGTTTGGAAGAAGAAATAGTAGTGCAAAGAAAGGAAGCAGAGAAGAGAGAGAAGATTTTGACAGATCATCTCAAGGAAAGATATGAGAATTTAAACTAGATTGAAGCAGAATTTAGTTAACAAGAAAGAATACTTGAAGAAGAAATCATATCCTTGAAGATCCAACTTGAAGAAGAAAAGAGAACAAAAGAAGTCACGGAGATTCAGATAATGAAGAAAGAAAAAGAGGTTGAGAAGCTTGAAGAAGAAGTTGTCACATTGAGAGTTAAAATTGTCAAGCTCAGCAAGAACGTTGAAGAGAGAGAAACATCCACATCATCAGTAAAGAAAGTTGAAGAGAAACACTCCAGGTTGTTAGAAAGGAAGAATGAAGAAAATGGTAAGAATTATGCAGAAGTACTCAAAGGAAGGAATCATGGTCAGCAAGAATCAAAGAAGAATGAGTATAACAAAGATACATTTTCAATAATACCTTCCACATTCAAGCAACAAAGAAGCTTCAATAATGATGAAGGAATCAGTATAAGAGAAGATCGTGATCAACCGAGGCATGAATTCATAAATATTGCACTGCAAAGAAGATCATTATTGCACTACAAAGAAGATCATTCACTCCCAGGTATGAAAGTTTATTTTATGGTCATTGTTTTATTTGTACTAACTTTGGACATAAGGTTGTAGATTGCAGAGCATATGGAAGAAATATTCATACAAGGAATACCTATGTGGCTCCCCACAACATTGAATGTCACAAATGCTACAATTATGGTCACATAGCTCAGAATTGTAGAAGCATGATAGAGCTCACCATGAAATAAAACATCGATGTCAGATACATGAAGGTTTGGAGAACAAAATATAGACAAGAAGAGTAGGTGAATAAAGAACAAGTCCTAGATATCGCAGGATTTGCAGTAGTGTGAGAAAGAAAAGAAGAGAAGGTGAACAAAAAACATGCCCAAGAGATTGTACTCTTAGGAATTGTAGTGCAAGATCATAATGAATCCAAAGGAAAAAAAGGAAGAAGTCAGAGTACATAGAGATGATGAATCTACAGACGAAGAGGAAGATTACTCCACATTAGGGCGGATTCCTCCATTGTTTTGATCCATCCGACTTGGAGACTCCTAGTAAATATGAATATTGAACAGGGAGAGTATATGCAGTAGCTACTATAGATAAAATAACCATCCGTTAATCAGTTTGAAATGTTTGCAGAGACAGATTAAGAGCAGTCAGATAGCAGAATTACAAAATGACAGATTGATCAATTAAGAAACAATATTCCCATACAGATATCAGAGGAATATCATTGATACACTACTCAGGAAGAGATTCATGATTATATGGAAGACTCCAGATAGGGATATATTTATTACAAGTTCAAGGATAAATTGCATATCAGTGGACATATTTGATTCAGTTTGAGAAACAAGAATATGCGATGATCAGTTACAATAAAGAAGTATTAATAATAGTATAATGACATATGGGTCAACATTATGGACAATTGCGTATAAGAGTTATGAACAGATTATAACATATGGGAAGAGATGGATTTATGAGATCATTGGAAGGTCTAGACAGATATATGACATAGCATATTTACACTTGGAATCAGTGGAATCAATGGACAAATGAAATCAACCAGTCACAAGAAAACAAGCACTGAAAGGCATAACAGAAAAGGGAAAGAGAAACCTTTAGCATAAGTTATATCATAAGAGGGACATTGTTGAATAGTATGGTCATTGATGTCTAAACAGTGAAAATGACATGCCATGAAGATTTAAAGTCAAGAAATTTTGAATGTTTTTTATATATCTCAGATAATTACAAGACAAAGCACCAATGGACAAGAAGCATCAGAAGAGAGGAAAGGAAGAGTATGCAGGAAGTCCCATATTTTTCTACATATTCCAGAGAAGTAAAGGGGAGATAAATCATCAGAGAAAGAGATTAAGAAAGAAAGATTAGAAGTATGCAAACAGGGGGGGCATACCGACAGGGGGAGTTATCCTTTTTTTAATAATTTCATTGGAGAGAAAAGAACAGAGGCATGGAGATAGAGAGAAATATTAGAAGCATGAAGATAGGGGGAGAAACCCCAAAGCAATATACCCTTTGTCATTGATGTCAAAGGGGGAGAGATAAAAGAAATGGCATGGAGGCAGGGGGAGTGATGGTCACAGGGGGATCACGAGCATGAGTATTCATATGAGTATGAGTGTTTCCATCAATGCATTCCATTAGTGTTACCATCAATGTCAAAGGGGTAGATTGTTGGAAAGTTGGTTTGGACAATTGGTTGTCATTGATTTCAACCCTTGTAGAAGTCCGGAAGACCTAGAGATGTGATCACGTCAACCCTTAGAGAAGTCTGGAAGACCTAGAGATGTGATTGCGTCAACCCTTGGAGAAGTCTGGAAGCCCCAGAGATGTGGATGAGATCGTTGGACAATTGGTTGTCATTTTTATGGTCAATATTGTCGATACGTTGATTGATGTCATCCTAGAAGAAGTTCGAGAGGCGGGTGTAATTGACGAAGTCTACAAGAAGCCTTGAAGGTGTGGTTGTGGAACCCGAAGTTGTTTGAGGAATTTGAACGTGAAGGATTGCATAAATGCAGGTAACATACCCATGGATGGATAGTTCTCGTCATGTCTTTTCTAATGGTAGGTGGTACGCCACGTGGTTCCTCATGGTTGAGGAGTTATGGTCTCATGAAGTTGGAAGCCCTGAAGAATGGTTAAGAAGCCCTAAACAGTTACAAAGTCATTAATTAAGGGAAAAGTGGTGGTAACAAGAAAGTACATGTTGACCCTAAAATTAAGAAAAAGGGTAGGACAATTATGACCCTAAAATGAGGAACAATGGTAAAACAATTATGACCCTAAAGTTAGGAAAAAAGGTAAAACAATTATGACCCTAAAATTAGATAAAAAGGTAAAATAGTTATGACCCTAAAATTAGGAAAAGGGGTAAAGCAATTATTACCCTAAAATTAGGAAAAAGGGTAAAATAATTGTAACAAGAAATTGATTAAGGGTAAAGTGGTTACAACAAGAAATTAATTAAGGGTAAAGTGGTTGAAAAGCAGTTACATGGGAGAGTATAAGTACACATCAAGGGTCTCTCATTCTTACACACAATTTCATTGAATATCTATCTAAGTGAACACTTGATCTATTGGCGAATATGAGGTAGCGAGGATGAGGTAAAGTAAAGGGGATGTTTGTTCCAGGTTGCAACAAGGTATGATGATGCAACAAGGTTGCTACGGGATTAAAGGTATGTTTATATTCATTTTTTGAAGGTTATATCTTGGTGATAGTATGGTACATGTTGAGTTATATTTTGGTAATGTTATGGTGCATCGTTTATGGGATATATTTTGGTATATGGTTGAGGAATATCATGAGTGATATGACACATGTTTGAGGTACATATCTTATCGATGTTGGCACATGTTTGGTACATGGTTTAGATGCATATCTTGATGAGGTTATGGTACATGCTTTGTGATGTTAGTACATGATGAGACTGTTACAGGAAAATCCCCCTGTGAACAAGTGGATTCCCTCTTGGATCCTAAATCTCTAAGATTGAGATAGAAATGTGCTAACTTTTGTCATTGACATCCCTTTAAACCTAGCTAAACTAATATATAGAGAAGAGGAAGAAGATGTCAATTTTACGATGTTTGTCCTTGCCCAGTTCCAAGTTGAGCTATGATCCACAAACTCTTCAACAGGTCCTGCAATCCAATCGAAGACAAAGCATGCTTCCTATTCTACTACAATTAGTTTGAAACTAGATCTACCCATTAAAGACAAGTTCATGTAAGCATACACAATCTTGAAGGAAACAGGCCAAGCACATGTATTAATGAGAAATCAATAGAGATACTTACAGACCTTTGATGAAGATGCAACAACCTCACTAATCTCTCATTGTCCAACCCTTTCTCAAATGATCCACAAACAAAATGAATATGCTTCACTGATTATCTCCCTTATATAAGCTTGAAGAGGCCCAACCACTTTAGAGATTCTTGGGATAGGTTGAGGATATTTCTACATCAATTCTGCATCCTCCCTAAGATCCAACCTTGACCTCAGATTTGAATCCAATTGATTTCAGAGATAAGGGGGATCCTCCCCTGATTTTCTCAACAGCATAACGCTCCCCTAGAATGGTGCACAGAGCACTACAACGCTCCCCCAAAGAAGGGAAAGGAGAGCTAGCGCTCCCTGCTAGTGGGTAGGGGAGTGTTGCCCAAGATTTCTTCAAAAAATCCTAGCGCTCCCCCAGAAGGGTGTACAGAGTGCTACAATGCTCCCCCAAAGAAGGTCAGCGAGCATTAGCACTCCCTATCAGTGGGTCAGCGAGCATTGCCCTTCAAAATTCATTTTTAAGTGGTTTTCTCAAAGCAAAAGGTTTTGTACTCTTCATCAGATGATTTTTCCTTGTTTAACCAACCTCTGAGGGTGTTTTCAAGTGTTCTTTGTGATGTCGTTCGAGACACGACATAGGCAAGATGACTGTATAATGTTTGCGACAATTGCGACAGTTGTGGCCAAAGTGCGACACTTGCGACACTTGTAATGACAACAATAGGTCATCATTGAAGTGAGTAATTTTTATGTGTAATAGAGACACATCTTGGTGATGTTATGGTTCATGGTTTGATGCATGGATTGGCACATGGTTGAGGCACATATCTTGAAGATGATATGGTGCATTATTAGAGGCACTTGTTGGTGATCTTGGTACATGATTTGGTACTTTGTTGAGGCACTTCATTGTTGATATCTTATGGTACATGGTATATGGGAAGATTGAGACATATCATGAGTAATATGGTATATGTATGAGGCACATCTTATGGTACATGTTGGAACATGGTCGATGGTATGGTACATGGTTGATGCATGATAAGATACATGGTTGATACATGGTATGGTACAATTTTTGGTGCATGATTGATGCACGGTTTGGTACATGGTACATGTATTGGTACATGTTTGTCACATTGTATGGTACAGGTTTGGTACATGGTTGAGATACATATATTGTGATGATATGTTTTTGATCTTAGTACATGCTTAGTAGAGGCATGTTTTGGTAATGTTTGAGCATATGGTTGATAGGTGTTCTTGGTCATCGAGGATTTGGTTTTGTATCAGTGATAGTCACAGGTTGGTGATAGTGATAAGTTGGATACAGTGATAGGTTGATATGTTACAAGTTGATGTGACAGTGGCAATGGCAATGATAGTGGCAGTGACAGTTTGTTCTACACTTATATTTTAGGGTGGCAAGACAGGGAAAGGAAAGGGGGTTGTATCTTCATTCCGGTTGGATCTGGAGAACACTGGGAGTTGGATCTTCGTTCAGGTTGGAGCTTGAGAATCATGGTTTTATAGTCTCCTTTCGCTTGGAGCCAGAGAATTCAAGGAGTTGTAGTTTCCTTCAGGTTGGAGCCTGTAAATAGGTGGTTGTAGCCTCCTTCTGGTTGTAGATGGATAATTGGAAAGTTGGTGCTTCCAATGAATGCATTCTTGACAATATATAAGAAAGCATTATGTGGTTTTCTCCCATTTGGGTTTCCACATAAACTCTGGTGTACTCTGTATTTGATGTGATGTTGCTTATGATTATATGCTCATGATATATTGAATGCAATCATAGATGATACATTGATGATAAACTAATGAATATTGTTGATAAAGTTGAAGAATATATATTGTGGTTAAAAGTGCTAAAAGTGTTCATATTGATTCAGCCCCCCCTCTAAGTATTCCAACATACCATTCACATATGATGGGATAAGAGAATAACCCACTGCCATGATTGAAAAATTAAGCAAAGAAGGAAGTAAAATTATGTACAAATAAAAAAATAAAGTAAATAAACTATATCAAAAGAAAAATCAAAAGAAAACTATGTCAGTCATTAAAAGAAGAATCAACTTGAAAGAAAAGCATATAATCCCAGCAACATGGGACACATCATGAACACCATAAGAAAAATAATTTTGAGTGAAATTAAGGGTAAGAGTTGGGAAAGATAGTGAACCATTCAAAATAAATCCCAATGACAGATTCCTAGGGTATCACAATCTAGAAGGGGAAAATAAGAAAGGTCATGAGAATTAATGATCATACAACCAAAAATCTCATAACTAATGGACCCATATAAAAGTTCCCTTCTATATGGTGAAACAATTAAATTTTTCCCAATACCTAATCAACACAATTAAATTTTTCCCAATACCTAATCAACATGAGTTAATGGAAATGCTTAACAAAAAAGATTTCAATTTATTTGTGTGAAACATACCATAAACACTCATACCCTCTAGACTCTCTGCCATGAATAAGTCTCTTTCAAGCTTGAAAACACTATACCTTCAATCTCATTAGTTATCTTTATCTAAAGTACAAATTTCTCCTTACCATTAAAAGATGATTACTAATTCCCAAGATTCGAATGATTTCAACGACTTAATCTGATGAGGCAAGAAGAGAATATTACAGCTATGGGGGCAGATTAGAATAATCATGATGGTTAAAAGTGACTCCAAACAACAATTTCTTTAAAATATATTTCCCTTAAAACTATATCAAAGAACATATCAAAAACCATACCTAAAAGAGATGATCAAGGCTAGATTTCTAATCAGAAATCAAATTGATAAATAGAATGATTGTTGAATTCAAGATATTGATAACATGGAAATATTTTCAAGGTAATCCAGGCATAGAACTCCAAGGAAACACTTCCCTAAGTTGTCCAGACATGTTTCAAGTCTGTTAGGAGAGGTGTCCTTTGCTACTTGCTATAAACAACTGCTTATATACAAGAAGAAACTTGAATTAAGCAAGTTTCCAGCTTGAAAAAAAAAATTCATCCTTAAATGGATTAACAACTAGAAAAATTAAAATATCTACATGCAGAAATAAGAAACTAAACTAAAAGTAATCAAAGAAAATAGCTAGAAAGAAAATTGAGTTCCACTATGTTAAGTCTATACTAAAACATGTTGGCTTAAAGCAATTAAATAAACTAAGAGGCCATATAACTATAAAAAAAACTTCAAACATGTAATTAAATGGTCATTTAAAGGAATTAAAAGAAATTGGAGTGGTCTTAATCTAATATGGAAAGCATTTTAATTCTAAAACTTTCAATAACTGTGTACACGAGAACAAAATCAAAACTCAAAGGTTTAATCCAACTAAGAAATATTTTTCAATCAGAATTAAATTAATATAGAGATATCAAATTGGAAATCCTTAAGTCTTCATTTTCATAATAAAAGGAATTGCAGAGTGTATCATTTTTAAAAATCCCTTTTTCATTAATTTGTAAAATGATAATTTGTTCATCAAAAGATCACTATAGGAGAATCATGAATTTCATGGTATGGATAGTGATTAGAAAATTAATCCAAATGCATAGCTTAAAATCTTTGATAGTGCGACAACTAAATGTTTCTCTTTTGTCAAAATATTTTTTCACAAAAAGCTCTCCCAAGGGAAAACACTAGCATGGAAACTTCCCAATTTTTTCATGAAATTCCTTTTCTGTTCAGCCAACAAGTCCTTTTATTGAAATGATAAAAGGAAAAAAGAAAACTAACAAGAGACCAGAAACAAAGATTAGACTACACTAACAAATTAAAAGGAAAATAATATAAAGTTGTAATTGATCAAAAGTGAAAATCAGCTATCAGGATTTATTCATTAGGTACATCTCAGAAAATAGCAGTAGGTAGCCTTACCTATAAGAATAAACAATCCTACTCATTACTTTACAGTTGAATTTATTGAAAACAAAATCAAACCTACAATATACAACTATGCAAAGAAAATAAACTAAATTATTCTATCCTACTCTTATCCTACACTACATTGTCTTTAAATGAACTATGTGAAATCATAATGCCAATTTAGCCATCCATGTAACTCCAAACCTAATCAAATATTCATAAAAAATCAGTAGCAGAAATTGGAGTAGTAAGAGACCAAATATAGGAAAAAATAAATCAAGTAAACATATACCCACCATGCGCAAGATGACAATATTATAATTCATGGGACATACAGATAAGTAAGATCTCTCCAATCAAGCTTCTATTATATCATAAAATTTATAGTGAACATCATAGAAGTGTTGGTGGGAATTAAAAAAAGAGTGGCATACCTAATGAGAACCATGTATGAAATAATCATGACTAGTACATTGGGGAAGAGTCTTAGTGACGATGATATCATTTATTCCAGAGCACAAAACAAAATAACGAGGGCCTGACATATCCATTGGTGGAAACCGAAGTGCCTCACCATTTTGGACAGTTTCTTTAGGCTCATATTTTACATAACCAACAACTTGAGATGGGATATTGTGACTAAATGATGTGAACATGGAGTTATTTACCAATCTAGAAGATATATCATCAATGCATGGGTGGAAGCCACTAACATCTTTTGTTTCATCACACGGGTTAGCCTCAACCTCAACCAATTGGTTACTTGAACAATAAGACTCTCTATTAATCATAATTGAAGTTGAATCAAAAGAAAACACAATATGATCTATGTTTTTTACAACGATTCCTTCATCCCATGTAAAAGGTTGATATGGCAAAAAAACAAAATAGTTCATGGGAAGAGGTATCATCCTCTCTATATTATTTATGTAAATTACCACCATCAAGTACCACATAAGGGTTTGGCCCTGAAAATTTTATTTGGATAGGATCATGGGTGATTTCTTGCACGATCAAACCATCAAAAAGATCAGGGTACAAAGAGTAGAAAATATTAGAGGTAAGAGAATGGAATTCACTCTCTTGATTTTTTTTTTTTTTTAAAGGATCCTCTTTGAATGATATCTCTTCTTTATTAAGCACATTCATGGTTGGTTTTAATTTTGAATCGATAAGCTCCACACTAGGAATTATTTCACAATCAAAACCTTCTTCCTTAACAATATTCTCATCTTCTAAGCAAGATGTAGAGCCTTGTGTCCCCAAATTTTCCTCTTTAGTTGACTAACCAACATTATTATTTTTCTCTACAGGGAAGTCTAAACATAAAACATTATCCAAAACACATTCATGTTCATTGTTAGCAGATAAATATGAGAGAAAATCACAAGAATTTTCAAAACAAGAAGGCTCAAAAAATGATTCAATAAATAAAGGAAAACCTTCTTGATTTTTCATAGCTAAAACAATAGAAGTTATGACAGGACAACAATCACGATCAACAAAAATTAATTCCAATTCATTTATTTCTAAGGGGGATGTCATATATTTAGGGATGTGAAAGCTTACTTCACCTTTCTACGTAGTTTCCTCCTTTGTTTCCTTTGATGGAAAATATAACATAGGACAATGAGAGCTTGACATAACCATCAGTGGAACTGAAGTGTCTCATTATTAACATAAATTTCTCCCTTTGTGTAAACTATAGAAATATCTAAGCATAGATTCAACACACAACAAGTTTTTTTCTCATGAAGAGGAAATGTAGGTAGAGTAGGATGATCAAATTTCACATGCACTTCTTTTGAAATGACATGGTCTCCCTTATTCATATTCGAGAAAGTAAAGATATATCCCAACACATGTGGCTCAACCACAACATCTATATCCTCAATATTTTCATGTAAAACTAAATCAACATGTGAGTGAGCATCAACACATGATTCAAAAAGATAAGTTAGATATGGAAACAGTTCATTGATAGAGGGCATATCATCCAAATTAAATCTATAGCAAAGATGCATAAACTTTAAAGAAAAGTCTTCTAAAGATTCATTTTTTTCTTTCCTAAGCTCTAGTATTTCTTTACATAGTTCATCATAATCATAATTATCAAAAGAAGGCAAAAATTCACGCAACAAACATGCATATGACACCTTCATATGAAAGTCTCTCACCATATTTTAACTCGGCCTTCAAAAGTAAGAGTGAACAACCTACATATGACACTTTCATGAGTTATTTTATGAGAAAAATATTTCAAAACAAACTAAAAGATATGTTCAGATGCAGATGTCTCTCCCTCACCAATAAATTTAACTTTCGACAAGAGATTAACTATATTTTTAGGAGTGGTACGAGGTACAGAACTAAAAACACATCTCCATATAGGTGTTTGGGAAGGAGCCATTAATAATAAAAAATAATTAACAAGAAATACTCCATGGGGTTATCTTGTCATCTGGCCCTCCTTCTAGTGTCATCTTGTTGATGCGGGAAAATTTCCCCATGCCAACATGAGGGAGAATTGTCCGATGGTAGGTCCCAATCAGACCTTCTCTCATTTGGTATGGAAATATCCATCAATATGTGGGCTTGGTTTCCACTAACTGAATGGATTTCTCTCCAAAGAGAGACTTGCTTATTTAATTTAATTTAATTCCTAAATGCATTCTAATCTAATATGCAAATACAATCCTATTCTAAATTCTAACTACTCATAATCTAACAGTAACCAAAAACCAATTGGAGACATATAGTTTTACTTATGGAAACATAAAGAATTCATATTTAACAATAATAAACCATAATAGCATACCTATTTTCATATAGATACATTGAATATGTCCCTACAATATAATTCACAATCCATTCATAATTATTTCCTACAAAACCAATTGACAGAAATGGCAAATTGTTGCGAAAAAAATCATGCACAATTGCATGAATAGACCATGAATTAGCTTCTCCCATAATTCAATCTTTAGAAAAAATTCCTCGGATGGAGGTACAAGAAAAATCCAAGAACTGTCAAATCCGTCCTCAAAATTGATAAGAATATAAAAGACCCAATTATGAGTTATTCAGCCTCTCCTCTGTCATTGGGGGTGAAATTATATTTATAACATTTTTGAATCACTGCCCCTAGAACCATTCCTCTTTTGGACTCTTCATCTCTTTTATGTCTCATGCAGTTACAATCATTCCTCTTTCTAGACTCTTCATTTTCTTAGTGTTTGGGTTTTCATTGGGACTCTTTGTCTCCTCATGCATTCCTGTCAAAATGACAATAATGAAAATATATAAATTCATTTATATTTTAGTAAAAGATGATATATTGATAGTTGTATTAATTAAAATCTGAGAATTTATTAATGTCAATTAGGAAAGATAAATTGTTTTAGAATATTCCTCAAATCCTGAACTTTCCAATGAGCTCTTGTTTTCCCAATTTGGCCTTCAAAAACTCAAGTTATGGGCTACGGAAAAATGTATGGCCAATATCCAAGAAAAATCATGCCTCCTCTTTTCTCAAATTCTCCGGGCACTTTTTCTATCAACCCGGAACAAATAATTCTTTCAACATGTTCTTAATACCTCCAGATTTCCAATGAGCCATCTTGTGCCTAATTTGGCCACCTGAAACTCAATATATGTCTCCCAGAAGTGCACACTCAACAATCGCTGATTTCATCTCAGGGTAAATCTTGATCGTTGATCTTATAAGCCTAATGTTTTATCCCACATGCATTGTAGGAAGTGATTGCAAGGGGGTTATATTGTTTTTGGAGCTTATTGATATGTGGAGTTATGAGAGGTATGAACGTTGAACCTTTGTTAATGTTTTTACCTGAAATTAAGAGAAAATGGAACATAAAATAAAATAAAATAAATCTCAAAACCAAATAAACTAAAATAAATAAATAATCCAAAATCCAAAAGATAACTCAAAATGTGAACCCAAAAGGGAAAACACGATGGATAATGCCCCGATGGTGTGATATCCCAATGGAAATTTCAGGAAATAAAGTATAATACTAAAACACAACAAAATAAAATGATAAATACACATTCCCGATAATAAAAATAAAATAATACAAATATAAAATACAAATTTGAAAATAATAAAAATCAAATATAAATCCAATTCTTTGGGAAATTGGAAAAAAAAAACAAGAATGTGAAATAAAATAAAAATATCATGAAATAATAATAAAATACAAACTTTGGGAGAAAAATGCTTGATGTTTAAAGTCAATTCCCAATGTAAAAGTAATTCCCGAAAGTAATTCTCTGATGGTAATTCCTAGAATAATCAAAATAAAATATACATAAGAAATTTAAAACCATGTCGGGATTTGGAAATTAATCCATGGATAAAATAAAAATAATATAATAAAAATAAAATAATAAAAATGTACAAGCCCATATATACAATAGAAATTTTGGATGGGTAAGGAGAAATGAGGCAAGTCCTAAATTTGGATCAAGGTTCTGACTGTGGATCAGGGTTCCATATTTGGATCAAGGTTCTGCACTTGGAAATCTAGAAAATATGAAAAAACATCTTATGAGAATTTGACAATTAAATTGAAATCTCAGATTTGGATATTTAAAATTCAACGATTGATAAGCTAAATGAGACTGGATTCCAGATAAATAAGATAATTCCAATATGAATGAAAATTTGGGTTTCAAGTAAGACAAGTGGCAAGCAATGAATGGGTAATCTGGCATCAAGGTCCCATCAAAGGAGGTCATGATTCCACATATGTCATCCATGTTTGGGAGGAAACTATTTGGATGATAAAAACTTTGGATGTCTCGATTCTGAGTGCTAGAGTCAACAATGATCAAAATCTGGATGAGTGTGGTCAATATGAATAAGATTAAGGATTTCCCATATGCATTTCAAAGTTGAGGTAGGTAGATAAAGAAATTTAGTGTTTCCCAAGGCAAACTTGAGGTTTCCATGGTGGGAAAGGAATTCCACGGCTGTTACAGTGTGCACACAACTTGTGGTGTCTCTCCTGTATTTTTTTTGTCTTCTTCTTCCTGGGTCTTGGCATACTTTTCTCCTGGAAACATTATTCAAAAACAATTAAACCCAACATTAGTATTAAATCCAGTTATTCAATACAAACAACATATTTCCAAGAGCAAATTTACAGGAATAGATGCATATGCACAATTTTTTTTAAAACAAGTATGTCTCTCTTATCCAAAATAGACATTCCTTGCTTACTGATATGATGATATTAAAAATAGAGGCATGAGAGATGGAAATGGTTCAGTTATCAAACATTTAAATGTAAACCATTTCCAAGTAGGACCGATATTAACAACTAAGCGATGAAAAGATGAAGTCAAACAAATGAAATGAGGGGAAACTTGTGTTTTTATAATATACTCTAGAATTCATTGTCGCGAGTTCTTAAACAATGTCATGATCATAGGGTAATGAGACTTCAACAAAATTCACAGTTTATCCTTCTAATTCTATGGATTCACATTCTATTACTTTATTTATTCACAAGTTTTTTATCATTATTAGATGTTAGGAGCATTAAGTAGAAGGAAACTAAATGAATTGATGGAGAGAAGAAACCACCCTACTTAGTCACACCTATCCAACACAAACATAAGTGTGAATATAAAAAATGGATCGAGGAAGAAAGAAGATGTGGCGTGACTATATGCTCTTTTATTAAGGTCAAATCTTCATTTCTCAATGATACAGTGAGAAGGCAGTTCAAGACAATGCATAAGAATTCAGCAAGTCCTCAAAAGAAAATCCCCTTCAAGGTAAAAGGTAGATCATCAAAAATTGCAATCAAACAGGATCACCAATGTGTTCAAATCCAGTTAATGAAACGACATTTAACTCAGTGAGAGGATATCTTGCCAAATTTCCTATAAAATGAGAGATGTGCAGAAGGATGAAATCTAAGTAAAAGCATAAGCATGTACAAGAATATGATTAGATTGTAGTGGGAAAATCACATAAGATCAAGATTTAAACTGCCTACACCACTTGCTCATGGCATCATTAAGCATTAAAAGGATGAAATTAAAAATAATGATTGAATGATCAAACCTTAAATTCAAAGGGTCAATTAATATCATAAATAATCCTAAGAGCCTCAATGGAATGGTACCCAAGTTTTCTAGACAAGAAGCAATGATGTATTATAAAGGTCATCCTAGGATACTCAGACTTGACCTTATGGTTCCTTAAAATCACGATCATATTGTAAGACCAGCCTTCAATTGTCTTTCCTCAACCATAGCATGTATTGATATCTTCTTATTTTGACTCAATTGTGGCAACTCTTCAATCTTCTTTGAAAACTTGTGTCTTCATGAATTCAATTATACCACTTCAAACCAAGGTACAGGATAAATCATCAAGTCATCATAGAAAAAAAGAATTTAAATATTAGTCAAACATAAACTTAAAAGAGTCAGTAAACATGATCTATGGGTAAAAGAGTTTCAAAGGACTATTTACAAGGAGCATGAAAAAGGATATAAGGTGTTGGTTATTCTTATCCTCTTGTTAATTTTGGGTTGACCTAGGTTCAAATCTAAACATGTTTCCAACAAAACCTGCTAAAACTACCGGCCCTCCTGGTAAACCAGAAGGCAACACAACACACAAAATGTATTGCACAGTCTCACCTGAGATAGTCCTATGGGTGACTGCAATGCTCAAATGATTGTAGTCTAGGAAAGAGTGGGGATATGGGATTGCAATTAATCTTCTTAGTCCTTGTCTTGGTTGTTATTTTTATTATTCTTAATATTCTTTTATCTATTAAATATATGCATGCATTCTAACAGACCTAACATATAACAAATCTCACAGATTTATCCATTCATCCATTCATATTCTAACTTATTACCGAAGGTAACATGTAATAAATCACAACACATAACACAAGTGTTACCATGGTTCACCCCCTCCTGGGCTACACCCACAAAGATCTGGCTTATTATGCTCTTTTATTTAAAATTACGTAATAGATGGTCTCGTGCGCACTACAATTCTGATCATACAATCTCAAAACAGGTTCCACAATCGTCTATGAGGCTGACTAGATCGCACCAGGATCCTCAACTTGCGATCTAACCCTCAAGATCTAGCTACTTGACTCTCCTATATCTCAACATATTATAAAAATGGTATCAGGTCCTACAGTATTTTCCTTAACAGAACAGAACAAAACTTAGGAACCTCTACCTATACCTCCTAGTTAACTTTTTTCTTATCATCCATTACAATCTCTTAAAAAAACCCTAACCCTAATTTGGTTAGGATTTCATGCATGCACACCTTGCATGCTTTCCCCCTTTTCATGCGGTTTTCCCTTGCATGTGATGTTTTTCCTGCCAGCTGTATTTTTCCAAATTAAGCTTTATCTTCCCAAAAATGGGCTTTTCCTCAAAATTATCCTACGCCCAATAGCCCCCAACACTGACATGTGGCTTGTTTCAAGCAACTTAGCTAGTGCACGCTTCCTAGACAACCTCTGCTAGGCTGTGGAACTTGTTTGCAAGTTCCATTCCTTTTTCCTAGACCTACGCGGCCTTCTCTGTGAGCGCTTCTAATGCTTTCACTATGATCTCCTCCTGGATCATTGTTGCGCATTGTGTCTGTGCTTGCGCCATATTCTTCTTCTCCTCCTCCAACTGCGTGATCATCTGCATTGCTTTCTCATGAAGGGGTTCCATTTGCACCTATCTTTCATGCTTCTGCATCTGCGTTGCTTTTAACTCTGCCTACAACTTCTTCATCTCTTGTGTTCCTTTCAGATGCTCTGTGATACTTATTGTATTATGCCTCTACTTGAGGTCTTGGATTGTTGCGCTTACTTTTCCTTCTTCCTAGTCCCATTATTGGACCTGCTCATCATCCTACAGTGTTGTCCAAAGTTGCGTTTCTCTGTCAATCCATCCTGTTGTTGCGTTGATTTTTCTTTCCATCTCATCGATATGGCTTGCAGCTTCATGTTTCCTCTGCTCCTTCACCTCCGAGGGAGTCGTTGGATGGAGATTTTCTTTTATCTCCTCGATCTCTTGCCTGTATTGATCTAGTGCCTATGCGATGAGGTTGATCTTTTCCTCACCACTTCTTTCTACTGCTTGTGTGTTGTCAGGGATGCGATTATGCATCGTTGTTAGTCCCCGTTCCATTTTGTTTGTGTGTTCTTTTTCTTCTTTGGTTTCGAGCTTGACCTACTTGACTACCAATTCTAAGGATTCTTTTCCATTCTTTGTATGCTATAATTTTGTTTTCTTTGTTCTTACATGTGACTGAACCTCCTGCGCGACACTGACCTGAAACTTATACAGTGCATTAGTTAGTATTCTTGCCATTACCAACTCTATTTGTGCTAGATCCTTGAGTGGTGTCTGGGCTACAGTCTCATCCATCTGCATCATGTTGGATGTAACTTGGAAGTTTAGGCTCACATGTGCTATGGTTTGTACGGTATCTTTCTCGCTCGACGTGGCTCTTACCTCTGCTTCTATTTCTGCGGGGAAGGAAGTTGCTCCCCTCTCAGGCCTGTGTTGTTCTCGTCTTCTCTAGGACTTGCCTGATTTCTGCCAGCTCATCTTGAATTCGGCCTCTTTGGTGTTGGGCGTCTTTGAACTCCTCAGTTGCATGCTCCTGTACTTTCTCTACCACGAGGTCAGTGTCATCCTCAGTAATTTTGTATTCTGGCAATTGTTTTTGTGCCTTGGACTTATTGAGCGACCCCCCTATGCATATGATTGGTCACTTTGGTGGCCCTGTTTCCTATGGGGTAGATGTCAAGGGGGTTTGTTGTGTAGTTGTATCCCCCATTCTGCGTTCTCCTTATGTTAGGGCCATGTCCTTTTTCTTACATGCGCGTCTTTCTTCGGCGCACTCCCCTCCTTCTGTTGTGTCGGATTTTGGTTGGGTTTCCCTAACTTCGTTTGATTTTTTCCCATAGCAGTGCCACATGCAGGTGTCTTGATTCCCCCTACTTCKACCTTTGTTCCTATGGGTACGTMTTTGGCCATGACTAGTATCTTCCAGTCATCTTGTCAATCACTTATTTCCATTTCTACATCTTCTTCGCTGATGCAGTAATAAAGTTGCATCCATTCCTTGGTTGGATCCCTATGCACCTATATCCACATGGTGTGGCAGGTGGCTCTGAAGTTTGCAATACATTGGTATTGAACAACAACCTCTAGAGTGATCCTCCATGTATTCTCTATGCTTTCCTGAATGTTGCTAAAGTACCACACAAAGGTACTTGCGTTGCCACTTCTTCATTCGGGGTCCAAAGTGCTCCCCATTGAGGTATACCATGTTGCACAACAACGACCTATATTTTCACAAAAATAAGAATATGTTGGCTCCCTCCACCCGACTAATGCTATGAAGATCAATAGCCAATAATAATGGAAGTTTGTCCCCAAATCCTGCGCATCTTTGCAGTCATCAAGGAAAAGGTTCAATATATACGGGGCCCAACTGAGCACAGTGCCATTGGCACACTATGCTGCAACTGCGATGACCCTGGCAGGGACTTCCTCCTTGCAGAATTTCCTTAGCATCTTACAGGCCATGAGTTTGGTGTCCATTCTCGTTACTGCATCGTTGATCCTTTTAATAATTATACCATGTGATCCCCTCTATGTTCCGTAAGTTTTCTTCATCTCTTCGGCAAGTGTTTTCTCCTTTTTTTTGTCATCCAGGTACTACCCAAGCCTCTCACCCACAGACGGTAGACTTGTGATGAAGGCAATCAACTAAACATCGATTGAGACAGGTTCCTCCAACCATAAAAATCCTCCATGGAGGACCTTCATTAACTGCTTGATGCAATTGTTTACTTCCTTCCCCCCTGCCAAAATGGGGAATTTATACTAAGTTGAGGATACTTGTGTTAGCCGAGCCAATTTCCCATGCCTTTGGTTGAAGTATAGGATCATCGAAGGGTCATGTGCCAATGATTTCCATGTACACCTGCTGTGGAAATTCTAGGAATTTGTCAGCGTCGGCCACATCGTGGTCCGAGTACTTCAACTTTTCCACGCAACCCAAAAGTGTTGGTGTGGCCTGCACTCCCTCTGGAATGCACGGTAATACGATGGTTACATCGAGCAGCT
Organism: Picea sitchensis; assembly: GCA_010110895.2. Classification (NCBI taxonomy): domain Eukaryota; kingdom Viridiplantae; phylum Streptophyta; class Pinopsida; order Pinales; family Pinaceae; genus Picea; species Picea sitchensis. The sequence goes on along the minus strand of SNQJ01S0049214.1, from coordinate 1,599 downwards.
TGCACAAGGTTCATGCCATGGGTTGTTTTCCCTTTCTTCTGACCAACACACTAGAGGTCCCAGCCTCCGCATGTTTGTGCTCTGCACCTGACTCGAGATGCTCGGTCATATCTTCAACCATCCCTTCCTACTTTTGCACAAACTCTGCTTCAGGATGTTGTCTTGGCGCCCCAGCCTCTGTATGTGTGTCGACTTTGCCATTTTTTCTTTGGCCTGCTTCGGCCCTCGCAGGTTGTTGTAGGTTTCCTGCGTCGTCTGTTATGTGGCCCTGCGCACCATCGTGCGAATCAATTTCCATGGAAATTGTTGTTGGGGCTTTTGTTTCTTCCTCCACCAGCGTAGGGCTTCTTGGTTTGATTCGTGGTGAGGGAATCACGTCAACATCGACAAATTCCTCTCTCTGTGCGGTTTCTTAGTCGGCCTCTGCGGTTTCATGAAGCATTCAAACACTGCTATAGGTTTCCTCATTGTTTGGATCGACGCACCAATATTTGGTGGTGCCATCGTGGGTATTTATCACTTTTCGCTGAAGGGGATTTGACTGGTTCACATTGTGCACTCGTCTATTCTATTTAGCTCTACGTGCTCTCTATCGTTGCAAGTTTGTGATTTCACAATAAGTTGTAATATGTTCACGTTTCATATTTATATAGAAGGTGTCATCAATGTTGTGAAACTTCTCGGAGAAGATTCACTGGATACAATTAATGTAATAAAGCTTTATGAGTACGTTCCATTTAATTTTCATAAATGTCGCCAGTTGGCACCTTTTGTCATAACCATCATTTTTCGCTTTTCGGACTGTTTGTCCTTTTTCTCGTGTGTTGAAAAATTTTAAGTGCATCGTGGATTTCCGGTGTTTTGTGGTTAGTGCGCAATATTTTGTTATCTATTACGGATTTTTTGCGCACAAACCTTTTTTCGTTTGTCGCGCTGAGTCCACTTTTTCTACGAACCATGTTTCCCAGTCATTTTTGTATTTTCTTTCTTTTCTATTTTTGTATTTTTTTTCCTTCTTTTTCTCCTTTTTATTTCTTTTTCTCATTTTTCTATCGTAATTTCTACTATAGTATACTATCTACATGTTTTCTTACTGCAGTGTAACTTTTAAGTGCTAGGAGGTTGACTGTCCCTGTACAGTTTCAATCGACTCGCATTGATTATTCCTTTCAGTTATGTGCCTCCCAAGTCTTTTAACTGTACATATCCCCCATCTGTGACATTCTTCACTTCATATTGCCCCAGCCAATGCATTTTGAATTTACCAGGATGTTGAATTTTTTTTTGTCATAGAGCAAGACTAGGTCTCCCTCCTTGAAACTCTTCCTCTTGATATGTCTATCATGCTAAGATTTGTCTCTTGATTTCTATACTTCTTGATGAAATCCTTCCATAATCCTATCCTCTTCAATCTCCATTAGTTGATTGAGCCTTTCCTTTACTATGCCTCTTTCTATCTGTTGGAAGATTGGTTGTTGTCATTGATGTCAACCCTAGTCATGGGTTTTGGACCGCAAGATTGATAAAGGTATTTGGACATGAAGGACAATGCACATGCATATACAACACCCATGAATGGATAGTATACATCATGTTGTT
>SNQJ01S0049213.1:50809-61398 GCA_010110895.2 Picea sitchensis | reverse complement strand
GTGAAGAAAAGAAGGCCGAAATGCAAGGAAGGATAAATTCTTTTGATGGTGCTTTCTAAGGTATGTTATTTACAGGTCATCTCACCATTTTCGCTATAAATTTTTTTCTATAATGATTTAGACCATGAAATTGATATGACATTGAGAAAACATACCCAAGTATCTATGGTAAAAAATTCATCTTGTGGGTTGTTGTATTTTGGGAGTTACACTCCGTGGAAAATAGGGTTTGTGGCTAGTCCTGAAACTAGTAAACAACATGTGTTTCGAGTAAAAAAGTCATAACATATTCATAACAGATCCAAATTTAGTGAGACCAAATGTGTTGGTTAGGGTACCAGATTTAGTATACTATGTAACAATTTCAGATCAATTTAACAAATATTTCATGCGGGGAACGCTCTACAAGGTTGCTCTCTAGAATAAGCCATAATTCAACAAGGTATGCCATTTTTGCTATAACTCCTTTTCTGAGAGGTTCCAAGTAGTGAAACCTAGAGGAATTTAACAAAACATACTGAAGAACCTTGTGTATTAGTTTCATATCTTTATACATTACACGTTCAAACTTATGATTACTTCAAGTTAGGGTTGTTGACTAATCCAAAACTAGGCATGTGAGACTAAAGAAAAGTTTGATGAAAATACTAGTCTCTTGTTGTTAAAGTTAAGGAAGGTTTGCAGGAATGTGATCATATACACTAGGTCTATTACAGAGCTACAAATCAGATTTTGATGATGAAATTGATGAGGGATTTTGGTTGAGGTACATGTTGATTACATGGTTGATACAAGTAGTTGATGAGTTGGCACATACATGAGGTGTATAGTTGATGATGTTGGTACATATTGATGAGTCGTAGTTGATTAGTAGTTGACACATGGTTGGTACATACTTGGTACATGGTTGGATGCACTTGCTTATGGTACATGTTGATTACAGGTTGTTTGGTATAGGTTGGTGCATGGTTGATGCACTTTTTTATGGTACAGGTTGATTACAGATTGAGGTACAGGTTGATGCATGGTTCAGATTTATTGGTACAGGTTTACAATGGTATATCTCACAGTGATAGTGTGACAATGGTTCCATAATTTTACTTCTACTTCAGGGTGGCAGGACGGGGCAAGGACATGTGGTTGTAGCCACCTTCCGGTTGTAGATGGAGAACATAAGGGGTTGTAGCCAGAGAATTGGGGAGTTGGAGCTTCCCTCAGGTTGTAGCCTCCTTCCAGTTGTAGCTGGAAAACAAAGGAAGTTGGTGCTTCCAATGAATGTAATTCTTCATGACATATAAGAAAAACCATTCTGTGGTTTTCTCCCGATTTGGGTTTCCACGTAAAACACTGGTGTACTGTGTATGTGTATGATTGTTCATTTGTTCATTTCTTATTTACTTTGCAGTTATTGGATGATAATTATTCATTGATATAACACTTGGATTATATGGTTAAAAATGATTAATTTCTCTATTACTGATTCACCCCCCCTCTCAGTAATCCAACAAATGTATTATAATTCATAATGTAGTTGCTCCAATTGAATAAACAATCCTCCAAGCCATTTTGATGAAGTAAACATAATCCCTAATGAAACTAGGATTTTTGCCAAATGAGCATTGTCTTGTTTTCAACTAATGAATTCCTTGATACTTGCTCTCATATGAATTTTGACTGATGTACCATATGTATGTCATCATGGCTGATTTTTTTGTGTCCCTAAAACACTCTCAAAACAAAAATTGATTCATTAACAAAATTTATGAAAATTTGGATGAATGTTAGATCACCAAAAGTTATCCTTGTTTCAATCTTATGAAATTGACATGGTGGATTTGCATGTCCTTGAACATAAAGACTTCTTACAATTCATTTCCTTCCTTGTCACTTCAATAGGCACTTTTTAACAAAACTGTCAAAAGAGATGAAACATAGATACTCCGTTTTCTCCTTATGTGGAATTTAGGTTTGTGGCTAAGTATGAAATTTAAAATTCTTGAGGGAAGCATAAATTTTTTCTAGAACAGTTGCACAAGAGTCTAATACTCTTGATTTTGAAAATGAAACTCTGAAAACACTTCCACTATGGCCATATCCACCCTGACTTGCTTTGACCAATCACCTAGTTGTAGCAAAACATAATATGAAATGAGTGTAGATTTCTACACATTGAGAAATTGGTAAAATATTATATGTTGTACATACTTTTGTAGGTGATCTAAATTTGTGTATTCATAAGGAATTCTTAATAAAATGCCTTTTTCTCTGCTAGAAACAAATGCATCACTTGTAATGGGCAAGAACAAAAAAATACCCTTGTTTTGCAATCCGAGAGAAAAATTCTGAAAATAGAAAGTCATAAAACAATATGTACTTCCTCCTTCTGTGTAAGATTGATATTTCAGCAGATCAAAAACATATGCCTTTGGAGCCATTAGGTTTTCAGTAACCTACATAAAATCACTTAGTCTATTTGAAGCGTGCCAAATGGATAAATTGTGACTTGCGATACAAACTAGTGTTGAGTTGTCAGTGCAATGGTTATAAAAAACACTGTCTGCGCTACAAACTTGTGAAGTGGGAAAATTTTATTAGATGTGGTCTCATAATAACTAAAAATGGTAAATGAGGGATTATTAATACCAATAATGACTCTTCTTGGATGTAGGACCCACTCTCTAGGATTAAGATAACTCAAACTAAGACACTTTTCAATATGAGAATATTGGCTAAGTGAACCTTGAAGACTACTAGTCACCCTTCCAATACAACTGACATGACCAAAATTTGGTGAAAATACTTACTTGAGAGACTCAAATTTTGATGACTAAGGAAAATATGACAATTTCAAAGACTCAAACTGCCAGAAATTTCTAGGAGCTAGCACTATGTTTAATGGAGATGCTAATCCTGAAAAGCTAGATAATTGGATCCGACAGGTTGAAGTATATTTCTGTGTTCAACATATTGATGAAGAGGAAATTAAATTACAATTGGCTTCTCTTTAGTTGGAAGGCATCGCTCTCGTATGGTGGGAGAGTAAGCTTCATGACAAAAGTAAGTGAGGTAATATTCTTTCCTCATGGTCGGAATTTAAATTAGCGATAAGGAAGCAATTTTATCCATTATAGTATTTACATAAAGCAATGATGGAATGGAAAACTATAAGGCAAAGTAAAGGTCAAACTGTACAAAGTTTCACAGATGAATTTAGGAAGAAAGCTATTGCATTAAACATTCCTTTGGATTCTTATGAAACATTAATGAAGTATATTGGCACACTTCACAGTTATATTCGTCATACTTTACTCTTGCTTAACCCCACTAGTCTTGACGAATTTTGTGTACAAGCCACTCACCTTGAGAATAGGGGGAAGCATGTTCAAGAAGATCCCACGAAGAAACCTTCCAATATTTGACACAAAACTTTCAATAATTTTAAAAGGAAGGACAAGAAGACTGCCACAGTGACGAAAGAAGGAAGAAAGCCATATTGCACTCATTGCAAGAAAAACGATCACGATGATGAACATTGTTGGAAACTGCATCTAGAAAATAAACCAAAACAATTCGGTGGAAAGGGGAAGACAAAAACTGTTGCTACAGTGAAACAAGATCTTGGTTTCGATTCAAGAGATGAAGGAAATATCACAATGGTTGGAGTACAAGGTAAATATTCCCTTCATGCTAGTTCAAGTTCCAATAATGAATCTCATGATGATGAACGAAAGAAGAATGAATTATTTCACATAAGAGTTGTATCTAAACACACTAAGATAGATACATTATTTGATCTGGGTTCCCAAGTAAACTTAATATCTAAATCACTTGTCAAAAAGATGGGTCTTGAAATGAAACCACATACAAAGCCTTATACTCTTGGTTGGGTATGTGATAAAGAACAAATTATTGTCACCAAACAATGTAGGGTCAGATTTTCTATTGCTTCTAAGTTGATTGATGAAGTGGATTTGGATGTTGTACCACTTGATATATGTGGCATAGTGTTGGGAAGTCCTTATATTTATGATAGAAAAGTAGTCTTCTTTCGTCATGAGAACAAATACCACCTTACTAAGGGGGGAGTGGAATATATTGTTAGAGCTCACAACATGAGGGTAAATACAACACTTTTTAGTGTAGGGAAAATGAAAAGACTCATAAAAACTAATAAGAGATATGTACTCATGACCGTAAGAGAGAAAGATGTCAGGACATCGACACTTTCCAAGGATGTGATCCTTCTCATAAAAAATGATTAATTGATATTGTTTCTAAGTATGATGATATTTTTCAGGAACCAGATGGATTACCTCCTAAGAGGCAAATCCAACATGAGATACATCATCAGTAGGATTCTCCTCTTCCTAATGTGGGCATGTACAGGATGTCAGTTGTGGAGATAACAAATATCAAGAAGTAGGTACAGAGCTTATTAGATCAAGGGGTCATCAGACCCAGTTCATCTCCTTATGGTTCTCAGATCGTGATGGTGCCAAAGAAAGATGCCGCATGGTGAATGTGTGTCTATTACCGGACCTTAAATAAAATCACAGTGAAAAATCAGGGTCGTATTTGCGCAATGGATACCATCAAATAATGGTTGCAGAACATGATGCATGGAAAACTTCCTTTAAAACCAAACAAGGATTTTTTGAGTGGTTAGTTATGTCATTTGGGCTTTGTAATTATCCAAAAAATTTCATGTGTGTGATGAATGATGTATTCAGGCCTTTCCTAGATGACTTTGTGATTGCGTATTTAGATGAAATTATTATTTTTAGCGGGACTTGGGATGAACATGTGAGGCATGTAAAGCAAGTATTGGATACTTTGCAAAGGGAAAATATGTATGTAAAATTTTCTAAATGTGAATTTGGCAAGACTGCACTTGTGTACTTAGGTGATATTGTAGGAGGAGGACAATTAAAAATTGATCCTTCTGTTGGCGTCAGAAGTCACTCCTGGATTGCTTGCAGGAGCAGAGCCCAACAACCATCAATTTTATGTCACGATAGTTTTAAGGGCTGATCAAATGGGTAGAGACTCGGGAAGATATCGCTCTAGCTCGGGAACTGAGTCCGGTATGTGAGGAACAAAGGATGTCTTGATCTAACTTCAGTCAGTGAGTTGATTAAAAGATGAGCAGGTTGAAGACTTGGTGAGAGGAGTGAGAAAACTACCTCAGGAAAAAGGCCTTTCAACAGTTTGTAGAAGAAAAAATCTGAATGCAAKATCCTCTTGGTTTAGGGCTTCGAGAAACTGAAAGGGGGACTTGACTAGATCCTCCAATTCCAAGTCGTTCAGCGCTAAGAAAGTCACAGGGACCGATTAGAAACAATGCAACTATTATAGTGATCCAACCTACATCATCCTATAACAGTTACAACTCGACTGGATCCTCCAATTCCGAGCTGCTCTAACACAGTGTAAACAAAGACGTGAAAGAAAGTGACATTCATAAGGCAATAAGTCTCAAGAGTCCATGCATAACCAGAATAACAGTGCTTCATTAAAGTTTTACAACCGGGAGCCTCGCTCAACCATTGATGGATTACAAAATACAAAGACTGAGTCTATATACTCAGAAAAATTCGCCTAACAGAGGCGTGCTCAATCATCCAAGGCGTGGTGTCCCTTTAGTCAAACTCGGATGGATATTCTTCGTCAGACACCACCTTAACTACGCATGGCTCCTGTAAGGGAGTAGCTGAGCCAGTAAGTGCCGAGTTAGCGTGTGCAGACCTCTCTGGCTAGTCGAGGACTCGGCATGGCTTCTTTGGAAAAAATTGGTACACAGTGTTAGCGCTCTGTAAATTTCCAAGAGGTTGTTAGGAAGAAGAAATCTATGAGAGGTAACTTTATCCAACCATTTTTGAAGCTGGGATCTAGCCCTTCCAACTTCAGAGAGGGATCTCTCTATATTGATTCAGATATGTTTCAAAACTTTTAAATATTAGGCTAGATAAATAGATAAGTCGATCTTGTGCCGTAGTGTTGTTGAGTTGGTTGAGATAGTTTACACATCCATTGGGCTATGGGGTCTGTTTCATAAAGATGAAATCCAAACCAGAAAAAACAAAGTAACCTTTCACAGGGCGAGATAATATAATCATTGGATTCTTTAGTAGCATAAATGAGGAATAGCAGAAAAGATGAGAAAGACAATTACAACAAAGAAGCAATTAAGAATTTCTTTATTGTAAAATGAGAAGATAAACACTTAAATCTTTTGAGTCAGAAACAGGGTATATGAGATAAATCCTGCAACTTTCGTTACTTCCAAAGATTATATTTAGAAAACAGTATGATAACAAAGTGAGAATAACATTTAACTTAGAAAGAACCACATCACCAGTGAATACACACAAGAATCCTGTAAAAGTGCCTCTTTGTATTAATGGAAGATCTCTTCAAAATATTACAGTCTGATAGCTTGCTAGGTGTGAAGATCAACAACCCTCAATACTTCGAAAGATGAAGTATTTATAACTCAAAATTACAAAAGATCCCGTCATTAATGACCAGGACGTGCTAAATCTATTTTTAGCCTAACTAACTTAACAAATTTCATAAATCTAGGAACTGCTTGATGATGTGGTGTAACTGCATGCTGATTTCTGGGTGGGCCGTTGATGAAGCCTCTGCACGACCTCATCTGATTGGACAAATGACTAGGCTAGGACAACTCATCTACTACTCGATCAGATCACAGAGCTCCTCCCATTGAAGATGACTAGGCACGTTGACTTTGAGTAGCCTTCGATACACTTCGTCCATTTCTGTGTACTTGGCGAAGGTAGGTTTGATGATGAATATGTATCGAACCTCATGTTGAATACTGATGTCCCACTGAAGTGCATCTAGAAATTCTTTGCCAGTGATGCTGCCTTGAATTCCTGTGAACTTTGAACTATCCTTAGCCACATCGACCAGTCTCTTCTTGTAGTCTGGGAGTGTCATCAATTTGTCATTGATTACCTTTAGACCAGGAAGACCTTTCTTATGTAGAGCCTCAATCTTACTAAAAAATATTTGTACCCCTAGGTCCATGGCCTGAACCTTTTCTTCCAGCTGAAGAATTAATCCTCTCTTGGTAAAAAATATTTTGACCTCAAGGATGGTCTCTGTTCTGTCTTCAATTTTCAGCTCTTCCATCTCCTCCCTGGTCTTAGAATTTAGGAACTTGATAATCTTGTTCACCTGTGTTGGCATCTCTCCCAATTTTGATCTGATCTTCTCAATGGCTTGTTTGCTTCTATGCACCAATTCATTCTGCTCAAACATGATTTGTATCATGGGCCATATCTCGTTCATGGAATTGGTGATGTCTGTCCATACACTTTCTTTAACCTCGACCAAAGTTTTTCCTGCCACTGTTTGCTTTTGGAGCTATTGTAACTCTTGTTTGAGCTAATCTGTCACTTGATTTTCCTTGGAGAGGCTGATCTGAAAGGAATATTTGAGTTCCTGAAGGTTCTCAATCTCCTTTTTGAGCCTGCTGATCTCTGTTTCCTGTAGGTTCATCTTTTCCATAGACTTAGCCAGGTCGACTGTCTTTTCCAGGGATGTCAATGGAGTCGCAGATGGGACTTCTTTCACTGATGATGTGCTCACTCCCGAAATTGGAATGACACTCAATGGAATGACTTCCATTGGCTTCAGTTGTTCTTTCTCTTTCACTAGTTTCTCCATCTCAGCTTCCATTTCCTTAAGTTGTGCGTTCTGATCCATGAGTAGCTTGAGAATTTCATCTTTTTCTCCTTCTTTCTCTGCTATTTCCTTCACCTGTGAATCCTCTATGGGCGAGAGCTTCAATTGTTTCCTTAAGGAGGCTATGTCAACATTCTTCTTCCTAATCATCTCCTCGGCTACTTTCATGTTCGAAGGATCATAACCGATCTTGAGGACCAGTTCCTCCAAAGTCTTGATCCTATTGTCCTTGGCAAAGGACGATATCTTCTCTAACTTTAGTTGTGTTTGAACGTTGTTCAGATACACTTGCAATTTGGACGCAGTAGTGGAAGCATGCGCCAGCGTATAAAAGACAATTTCCCTTGTCTACTTGTGCATATACATCTGATCGGCCAGATGCACATCCTTCCTATGGAATTCGAAGGTGGCCCTTTTGTAATCAGTGATCACCTTTGGATCTAGAACCTGTGCCTGGAGGAATTCCATATGCATTCTGCCCTTCTTGGTGTTGAATGCCGATAGCATCCTATGTTGTGCAGTCGACGTCTGCTTCCAGACCTAGGCGCAAGTAATTCTGGGCAGGGTCTGGTTCCTTTTCTTGACCAACTCATATTTTTCAAAGATACTCAGCTTCGGTCCTACCTTGCCTAGCTGGGTGGTCGATGGAGAATATGTAGATTTCTTCGGCAATGCTGAGGTTATGAGATGCTGGAGGCTTGCACCGAGGGGTGGTCTATCAACCTTGGTCACTGTAGTAGACGAGGCTTCTTTTTCCCTGGTCAGGCCAGGAGCTGAAATGGTTTTAGACCTCTTGGTATGCAACTAGAATTCTTCTGACGATACCTCAGTGATAGGCGGAGATAAATATTTCCTAGGCCTTTTCTCTTTCGGAACTTGTGGTGTGGTTGTTTGAGATACAATGGCCCAGGGATCCTGTTGTTCTGCTTCGACCAAAGTGTTAGGTTCCCATGCTATCTGATTTGCAAATTTCTCGACTTTAGGCCTAGCTTTGTGGGCGTATGGGATGTTMTTTCTTTTCACTCTCATCTCGGAGATAATCCCACAAGGATCGTAATTCCATGGGAAACTCATGAAGAACTTCATTTCCTTCAGCAGCCTGTCTACTTCTTTTCCAGTGCCACGATTGTTGCAGATGAAAGAGCCAATCTGCCCTTTGATTCCGAGCTGTTGCTTTTTCTTTAGTGACACAAAATGGATATCATCAGAGTTTATCATCTGCCTTATATATTCCAAAGCAAAAATTCTGACAAGCAGGTATTTGGGCAGCTTATACGGTGCCAACTCGCACCCGTATACTATGATCTCAGTGTAATTTTGGTATAAAAACCAATCACTTGTCTTTATGTGATTCGAGAGATGCAGGATCCTCTGAACTTCATCATTTATTCAAGGCTTGGGCCTGCCGCTAAGCATAATTACCACTGGGTGGTAGAATTGATCAATGAACTCCTTGAAACTGAACTCTGTGGAGTTATGATTGAGCAAGGAGGTCCATGCGGTCACTGCCTGGGGTATACCATCTCCATCCATCTTCTGCATGGAAAAAATGAATTTGTCTGCTTGGAAGAAAATGAACAAGTATGCCAGTATGGATGAGTACCGGAACATGCCTTCCGTGGAAAAATTTACAAACTGTTCGTGAATATTGTTCGCCAGGAACGTGCTGAAGTCGAACTGGTTGGTGGGCTTCTCATTGGTAGAGAAGATGGATAAAAATCCTAGAATGGGTTCATCTACCCACTGATCTGAATAGTATCCTAACAAGGCACATAGGGATGAGATGATATGGTTTCCTTTAGTCGAAAACATGGAAGAAGGATAAGGGGGATTTGTTGAGGGAAATTTAGTGGATGGTGGGAGGAAAAGCTCAAATATTTGAGCGCTTTGGGGGAAGGTCATTTTCTAGTATAATTCTGTAAGAATTTCTAGGTTGAAGGGTGATGCAGAGTCATCTCAGGGGATTTGCATCATTTGGTCGATGGATTCAGGCGTGATGAGGAACATAATCTCTCCGGACGAGGAGATGAAGGCTCTTTGCTATGGAATGTAGTGGGCTTGGCACTTGAGGGAAAATTTTGGAAAAGGGTGAATCTGGGGAAAAAGATATAGGGGTAAGTTGGACTCCCAAAGTCCAATTTCGTCACTCTGGTCTAGGAAAACTTCCTTGAGCCATGACTAAAGGTCTGCGAAATCAAAATCACACTTTGTATCTATGATTAAGCGGTTTTTGTCGGTCAGTGGGATCCTGTCAAGGTCGACAGGAGGTGGAAGAAACAGATTCTCCTCTCCTTCTACTTGTTTTGACTTTGGTGCCATTACTTCAACAGTACCTGCAAGAAAAACAAAGTTAGTGGGGATGTCTGTGGATGGGGGAAACTGACTGTGATGGAGGAGAAAACATAGTAAATTTCTCTGGTGCGATGAGTGGGTAGATGGTGAAAATAGGAAGAGTGAGGGTAGTTTTGAGTAAATGGGTGTCCGTTGGGCGTGGGAGATAGGTCAGCTGGTTAACGGATAGGTTATCCAGTAATAAATGGCCAACAGATCACTTAGAGTGTGAGATGGCAGGTGACGGTGACTGAGGGATACATATGGGTGATGTGGCAGTTACCGATTGGGGTAAAGATCATGGTGAGGGGGCTTGCCACGAGTGAATGGGGGGGAAGGACTGACAAAAATTATGGGACGTGACTCTTTTGGGAAAGGTGGATGACGACATCAGGAGGTGATGAAGGTATGTCAGTCCGTAGAAGGTGATAGGACTCGAGACCGGTAGATTGATGCCACATATAGATGGGGGCCCGCTAGAGAAAATATTCCATTCCAGACCCCCCCCCTCAGTTAAAAGCATATCAGTCGGGGGGGTCCGAAAA
>SNQJ01S0049213.1:23224-47323 GCA_010110895.2 Picea sitchensis | reverse complement strand
TAAACGTATAGTAATGAGAAGGGACGTTGTATACCTTTGGGATGATCAGATAAAGTGATAGTATGAGTCTAAATATGGGTGATCAAGAGTATAATAGTGGAAAAAAGTATAGGCAAAAAGGTACATTGTGTGGTCCTAACAATCACCGAGGAAATTACTTAAATGTTAAGTCCACCCAGCCCTGGGCATGAAAGTTAAGGCGTATAGAGGGGAGGAGGTCTCGAGGTCAAACCCGTGGGCCTCCCCCTTTTGGCTTGCATTTGTTTGTAATATATATATATATATATATATATATAATACATTTCTCTGCCAACTTTAGTGGTGGCGTTATCCACAATCCCAACGACTATAATACGGCCAGATTTGGCCGACCCGCCAATCTTAATTTTTTTCAAAATTTGCTTACGGGTTGTCATTGTGCTTTTGCCACCTGCCACATGGAAGCCCATGATTAGGCCATGTGGCAGCCTCCCATTCAGCCACATCATTTGATTCCATGTCAGTGTCATGTCATCATTCCATATCACTATGCCACATCATTGTATGGACTGTACGGACTGCCAGATGTCACGATCCTATTGGTCCACGGATCGGTCTGAAAGTACCAAAACTGGGTGACACCTGGTAGCCTATGGTGTTGCGACGTCACCATGTTGATGTCAGCATGACACATGTCACCTTCTTCTCCTTCCATGTATGTTGTACAGATTTTGATGTCATCCGTACGTATGTTGATGTCAGCAATATGGATGTTGACTCATCCACTGTTGGATGGGATAGGTTGACCAAAATTTGACAGTAAATATATTTCAATCTGTAACTCCATTTGACGATTTGTTTGTGTTGTTAGAAAACTTGCGATGTGCTCTTCACAATAATGTCATTTTCACTGATTTTTGGGAACTTTGAATTTTTTCCCTTTCTCTGTCTGCTGAGGCCATTCTAAGTGTCCTGAGTTTCCTCTGTGAGTTATGAGTTGTTCTTAGCCTTCTTTGGATCCTTTTTGGATCATTCCTTCCCACTGAGAGCTTTTTGGACAACCAAAATCTTTCATCAATCAATAGGTAAGGGAGGGAAGAGTCCCCTCACTTTTTCCTTATTAATCCACTTTGCCTTGTGTTGGCACCAAGCTGAAGTGGAAATAAGGATGATCATGGGAAAGAAAGCGTGCAGAAACGAAAGTAACAACTAGAAGGTAACACAGCACGCACGCATGCAAGAAAGCGTGCACAAGGAAAGCGACAGCTAGAGGAAGAACAACACACGTGCATGGAAGGAAGACCTAACGTCGGTAGGGTTAGGGTTTTGGTAATACATTATAAATGGCTAAAGATCCCGATATATATAAATAGAGATACACAGGTATCATATAGAGGTTGGTTCACTTATGTATTAGTTAGGATTTTATAATTCCATATCATAGATATGTACGAGTTGATGTGTTATGTAATGCTACTAGGAACCGTGTTTGTAAGCTTTTGAGCTAAGAATAGAGGAGAGAAGGAAGATCTGAGGTTTAGATTGTAGGCTATGGAGCCTGGTGCGATCTAGTTCACCTCATACAGATCTTACCCATCTGAGGGAATTGTAAGCGCGCGACACTGGAGATGCAGAACTAACATAATAAAAGAGCCAAGAGCCAAATATTTGTGGACGTAGCCCAAGAGGGGGTGAACCATGATAATATCTGTGTAATGTGATGAATGCATGTATATCTTTGTTTTCTCTCAATAGTCAATTGGTATTCTTAATGAACGAGTTAATACTTTTCTTTGGAATATGATTGTGTTGTTCGAGAAATAAAATGTGAAAGATAGATGCTCACCAGTGAGTAATAGTAGATTTCACTAACAATTCATAGTATATGGATCGTAATAATAAACCCCTATATCATACTCAATCCTAGGTTGTAAACACCTAAGCCTTACAGCCACCCATTTAAAGCTATCTCGGGTGAGACTACGCAGTGCACTCTATGTACTGTCTTTCCTTCTAGTTTACCAGGAGGGTTGATAGTTTTAGAGGCTTTGTTGTAAACTTGAAAGACATGAACCCTGGGTAAAAAACTCAGACAGTAGAGGAGAATAGTAACAGACAAATGGTTATGTTATTGTGTTAATAGGAACAAGAGAGGATTGAGTAGATGAGATAGATTGAACGAGCGAAACAAGAAGAGCAATGAGCCATTAGAAGGGAATGTTGAGACCTTAGAACCCCATGAAAGCCAAAATCAAAGGTTGGTTGAGAACCAAAGAGATAGAGTTTGTACAGAAAGACAATAGAAACACTAGAATCGCACCTTGCAAATATCTGTACAAATACATGTTTACTTATTTACATGAAGTCTTTTTTCTGTGATTTTCCGCATCTACTACAGGAGTGGATACTAAGGTTGAAGGATAACCACACGATGAACCAGATCTAACAACTAGATTGGACTTCGGTACAGATTGAGCATTTACAGCAGGTGAACAAAAAATTCACCCACGCAGTAGAATTTTGGATTGACAGTATTGTGGCAAGTTTCATCACCGAATTTGCAGTTGACATAGCGAAGTCATACATCACAGCAGAGCAAGAATTTCTACGTGGACCTCGAGGAAGTTACATTCAATCCTTGTATACTTCTATTAATATACTGCTATATAACAAAGGTGTAATGACAATGGAATTTGACAACTAAACTTCCCTTCATGCATGGGGGAAGGGGGGAAACACTGACAAAGAGTGGATAAATGGAAGGAGGTAAGGATAAAGGCAAGAAGGAGGAGAAACCCTTGGACCCAATCATGATGGATGACGACCAGATTAATTGGATCTTGGCGTCATCAGGAACGACGCGTAGCGGAGTACCCTACCAATATAAGTTGAATACCAAGAAGAGAGTCGTAGTTGCAAGAGAAGGCTTCGCGAGCGATGAGGAAGAGGTAGAGGATCTTTGGGCTATGGAGAAGATTAAGGAAATCCTGCACGCAACATATGAGAGGGAGATGAGAGACCCAAGAATGGGAAGAGAAGGTAGACATCCTATCCATATTAATGTCAGTGTGGAAACCATAAACCCATGTGCGACTAATACACCAAAGAGAACACATCGTTTAGACAACTGAAGTTTGGAGGAAGTTCAACAGCAAGAAGCGCATCTACACTAGGAGAAAAAACTGGAGGAGCTAGTTTAGGCAGCACTAGTCAAGTATCTACACCACGCGGAGGAGGAAGTAGTTCAGTATTAAGAATGGTAGGACACGATCCCACTATCAAATTACCAGAATTTCGAGGGGAAGTAGTAGAATAATCTGAGAAGCATTTGTTCATTTGTACAAAGATCTGGGAGGCAAAACAGATCACTGATGAAGATACCAAACTTGCGTAGCTAGCAATTATGCTCAGAGACTGCGCACTAGACTGGTACATGAGTCTGGACACAAACAGTGCCCCTGGGATGACGAGGACACTGGAAGACATTAAGAAGCTATTGATTAATGAGTTCCAGAAGCCGAGCTCAAAGGATGAGTACATGAATGAGATGATTGAGATAAGACAGAAACCAAGAGAGTCTGTAGGGCATATTGACCATAGATTCAAGTGACTAAAGGGAAAACTAAAATAACTTATGACTGAGATGCAGCATCGACACCTGTTTGTCAACTCACTACTCCCACACTTAAAGTATCCCTTATGACAACAAAAATTTCAGACGCAGGCAGAGACTCTACAGGCAGACTTGCAACTGGAAGAGAACCAATACCAGCAGACGGACCCAGCTATTGAGGAATTGAAGGAGGATTTGAAGAATCTAACATTTCAATTGAACCAAAATAAGAACAAGGATAAACGAGAAGTCATTTGGTGCACCACATGTAGGATGGAAGGACACTAAAAGAAAGAATGCCCAACATTCATATAGTATATGGAAATAGGTATGCCAAATCCACTACCACAAAGAGGATTATGGTGTGAAATATACAAGAAACTGGGTCATGACCCTTATCACTGCACGATGATGTAGAAATACCAAACAGTTCCAAAGAATTCATATTGCACCTTTTGTAAGTCAGTGGGCCATGATGAAAAAGATTGTAGAACTATGGAGCTAATGCGGGAAAGAACATTTGATGCATACATGGTAYAGGCTGAAATGATGACTGGGCAAGAAGTGCCACAATTCAATCAAGCCCCAGCTCCATACAACATTGTGTAGCAGCAGTACAATATTTCGCAACAACCATACAATCACGTGAAGTCGTAGTATAAATTGGCATAGCCCCAGTACAATATCATGCAGTACAATCAGGCACCATAGTATAACACGTTCAGAGGTGAACAAGCAGGCTACCGAGGAGGAGGACGAGCCAAAGGAGGTTTCGAACGCATTAGAGGACTAGTCGCATGTCACAATTGTCAACAACCGGGACATTATGCACGGGAATGTCCACTTCCACTAGTAACTTTTATGTATTGTCGCGCATCAGACCACGATACAGAGGAATGTTTGACACTACTAGTAAATATTCAGGAAAAGAGGAACCAAAACAATCAGAATGTCCAGTTTATTTTATCCGAAGCAAGGGATGACAGACGAAACATCAATATAGTCACTCGTGGAGGAAGGAAAACAGGAAATGATGCAGTTTGACAAGAACCAGTACAGAACCAATGGGTAAAGAAGAACACTGAACCAAGAAAGCAATTCGATGCACCAAAATAAAAGGAGACCTTTAAGGAATCCAGACAAGAATTTCATAAGGAGGACACAACATCAACTTCAACTGCGCAACCGTGCAAGGAAGTCCCATAATATGAGATGCCTCCATCACTGGATCATACCAACGAAATGTTTCCCAAGGGACAAGTAAGTATAATCAAAGGATTTTTTCAATCATGCATGAAAGTATTAAGTGATCCTTCATATGTGAAAATATTGAAAAACATACTAGAGAAATGTAACAGTGAGATGAAAGAAAATCTATAACCAAAAACCGTCAACCACCTACACACAAGAATAAGAGAAAGTAGGGAATTTAGACTAAATTATAACAATGGGGATTTCAATATGGGAGACATTGTACTAGACCTAGGATCCGAAGTGAATGTGCTACCAAAGAAGACCTGGAAATGTATGGGAGAACCAACACTGGGATACTCAAATGTCCAATAAAAACTAGCAAATCAACATAGAGTCCTACCAATAGGTAGACTGAAAGGAGTGATAGTAGATCTTGATGGATTATGCACTAAAGAAGACTTTGAATTCATTGAAATAGTGGACGGCACAACACCTTACCCGACATTGCTTGGTTTGGATTGGGCATTTGACAACCAGACCATAATCAATTTGAAAACCAGGAAAATGGCATTTGAATCCGGAGAATACAGGGTCAAAGAACCACTAGATCCATCGGAAGGGGAGAGGTTCGTAGAACCCACTTTTTTGGACTTAGAGGAGATCGTCCAGTTGTACAGAACAAAATAATTATGCGCGATGAGGATTATGTAAACCCAACTGCAGACAGGGTACTCAATTGGAGGAGCATTACTTCATGCACAACAGACTCAGACACCGGGTTAGAAAACTGGCAGCAGAGACTACACGAAGCATCCACATGAAGATGTGCAAGAATAGACTATGCAGTAAGATGGGTAGGCATAGAAATCATAGAACCACCTAGTTTCCATGGACTAAATGATATGGAAACATTCTTGACACAATATGAAAACGAATTATTAGAAAACCAGTGATTGTTGGCACTTGACTAAGCACTCAAGGCCACACCCGCAAGATGGTGCGGCACACATAAAGAGACCATCACAGACTGGTATCAATGTAGGCAACTACTATGCATAAGGTTCAACGCAGAACATGAATACAACAAACAACTGAAATACTAAAGACAAGAGGCACCAACAGAACACTTGGTGAAGTGAAAAATGTTGTGGAAAATGACACCACCAGAGGAATGGCCTCATCACTGCATACATACTTTAGAGGGCATACCAGCAAACTGGTATACAAACCAGGAATTGCACAAAGGAACTACAACATGGAGGACATTGTAACAGAACTTCACAATCACTTTCTCATTCGAGCATGAAAACCCCAACATAGACACAGCCCTCAAACGAATCAGAGGAGTATATTCATCAAAGAACCAGAAATAAAATTTATCATAGAAGAGAAATAGCAGAATAAATAGACAGTCAAGGAACTACTATCATGTTACCACGTACATGAGGAAGAACTAGATGAAAATGGCCCACACGACATTCAGATCGAAGAAGTAGAAGGTGAAAGAGATGTGGAAGGACCACCCATAGAATCAGAAGTCATTTCCACACAAATCAAGGTAAAGAAAGTTAACATCAGGACAGCTGAGCAGCCCAAAATGGCCAGCATTGGAGACTACTGGGATGAGCACATAGTAGAAAGCATCACAGAATTGTTGCGCGAATATAGCAACCTTTTTCCACAACATTTACAGAGATGAAGGGTATATACGGAGAACTGGGAGAGATGAAGATATGACGCAGACCCGAAGCGAGACCTATTAGAAAGCAACCCTACAGGCTGAACCCCATATATAAACAGAAATTTAAACATGAGATCAATAGAATGCTCAAAGTTGGCATCATCGAACCAGTTGAGGAATCTGAATCATAATGGATAATCCCGATGGTAGTACAGGAAAAGAAACAAGGAAGAGCGATCAGGATATGCGTCGACTTGAGGAAACTAAACGATGCATGCCTACATGACCCATTCCCTACACCGTTCATGGATGAAGTGCTAGAGAATGTGGGGGGACATGAAGCTTACTCATTCACTGATGGATTCTCAAGCTACCGTCAGATTAAGATAGCACAGGAGGACAGACACAAGACCACGTTTGCAACGGAATGGGGATCTTATCAGTACATAGTCATGTCGTTTGGATTGAATAATGCACCCGCAATATTCTCTAGAGTGGTCATCACAACATTTAAGGAATTTATCCATCAGTTCCTCAAAGTATACCTGGATAACTAGACAGTTTATAGTATATTGAAAAACCATGTGGAAGTGTTACGACTGATGTTAGAGAGATGTAGATAATGCCAAATATCACTAAACATAAAGAAATTCATATTTGGAACATCGTTTGGGATACTATTGGGCCATATAGTATTCAAAAAAGGCTTGTTAGTGGATCCGGCCAAGATCATCATCATTATTAACTTACCAGCACCAAAAATAGTCCTTCAGCTAAGAGCAACCTTGGGGCACATAGGATACTACAAGAAAATCATCAAAGGGTATGCACAAATCACAACACCACTAGAAAAACTGTTAAGGAAGGATACAATGTATCAATGGAATGATGAGTGTCAACACGGTCTAGATACGCTAAAGGAAAAGATGGTTACCACGCCGATATTAGTATTTCCAGATTGGGAAAATACATCCGATGTGCATGTAAATGCATCAGCGATAGCATTGGGAGTTATCTTATCATATCTAGAAGCAGGAGACTTGGATCATCCGATAGCGTTCTCAAGCAAAATGTTATCATACTCGGAACAGAATTATAACACGACAGAAAGAGAATGCCTAGACATGGTTTATGCGCAGATGAAGTTTAGACATTACCTATTGGGAAAACACTTTAAGATGTTTACAGGTCACTTAGCCCTGAAATACCTACTCAACAAGCTAGTGTTGGGGGGGAGAATTTGTCGATGGTTACTGCTATTTCAAGAATTTGATTTTGAAGTAATAGTTAAACTAGGAAAACTTAATGCAGGCCCTGACCACCTGTCTAGGGTCACAAATGGAGAAGAACCTATGAATTTAGAAGACAACCTTCTGGATTCACAGTTATTCTTAGTAAATATTGTTGATGACTATTGTGCAGATATTATCCAATACTTGAGCACAGGTACTACACTGCAAGAATATACCACCGCACAGAAGAAGAACCTGTTAGTCTGTGCAGCTGACTATCAACTGATCGCAAGACACCTATACAATATGGGCGCAGACAGCATCTTGCGAAGGTACGTATTAGAGAACGAACGACCAATAATTTTAGCAAGATCCCACAAGGGAATCGCAGGAGGGCATTATGCAGGAAAAGCTACCACACATAAGGTACTACGCGTAGGACTATGGTGGCCAACAATTCACAGGGACTCGAAAGAGTACTGTCAAGGATGTGATGTCTGCCAAAGGGTAGGCAAACCTAATAGAAGGGACAATATGCCTCTACGACCACAAGTAACACTGCAGACATTTGACAAATTGGCAATAGACTTTGTGGGACCAATTTACCCACCAGCCAAAAGAACAAGGGCAAGATACATTATCACTGCGATGGAATACCTAACAAGATGGGCGAAAGCCGCACTAATAAAATATTGCAGTGCGGAGACAGTTGCACACTTCTTGTTTGAACAAGTAATCACTAGATTTGGGTGCCCAAGAGTTTTGATGAGCGACCAAGTCCACACTTCATAAACAACACCATCCGCGCGATGACTAAAGAGTTTGAATTTCATCACCAAAAGAGCACACCGTATCATCCACAAGCGAATGGCACAGTAGAAGCCTTCAACAAAATTCTGGAGAATGCACTGACAAAGATCTGTAATGTCAACAGATAAGATTGGGACCTCAAAGTACCAGCAATATTATGGGCATATAGGACCACATGAAAAAATTTGACAGGGCACACACCATTCAAACTAGTCTATGGCTAAGAAGCAGTAGTTCCATTAGAATTTTTAGTACCCAGCTTATGCGTAGCAACTATCACACAGATGACAGAACGAGGCGCAGTAAAGGAAAGACTGAATCAATTATTGTCAATGGAGGAAGACCAAATCCTAGCAGGATTCCATCAACAAGTGCAGAAAGTAAGAGACAAATCTTGGAATGATCAACACATCAAGAATAAAACATTTAAGGAAGGAGATCTAGTATTTATCTACGACAGCAAGTCGTTTCAGCACCCAGGGAAGCTCAGAATGCATTGGTTAGGACCATACAAGGTAAAATCTATCACATATAGAGGAGCTATATAGTTAAGAGATTTAGCAGGCGCAGACCTCGGAGGAATGATCAACGGGAGCCGACTAAAGTTGTACAAGGACATTCGACCACCCACCGCGCAGTAGAAAAATAAAATAAAAAAGAGAACAAAAAGGAAACAAGACTAAAAAGCGCACAACACACTAGAGATAGAAAGGCCACAGGACATTCGAAACACAAATTCAAAAAAGGCACGAACAATGGTTACATACAAAGGGAAAATAAGCAAGAAATGGAAAGTCAACAAAAGAAGTAAGACAAGACAGCACTAAGCGGAATTAAAGCATGACAAGGACCGATGGGACATCACATTAAACATGCCAACAGGAGACAAAAAAGCAAGCGTAATGGTAAGTATGAAACCACCACAGAATGCATTGAACCCAAAGATATGATGCATTAAATTCATAATGGAGGAAGCGTCTTTGACAATATTTGTGACAAGCCCATACAACACACGAGCACGAGAGAAACTAGTCTATTCACGAAAGGAAAATAGAGAGAGAGTAATAGCAGCCAGAATGAATAGACTGAGACCACAAAGCTCACCGAATTTATTCAAACTCGGAAAACATTCGACAGTCACCACTATGGCACCACCTAAGCTAGCAGAAGCAAGCCAGACAGCCAGACCGACCAGGGTTCAAACTAGGTCATGAGGACCACTGGAAGAGAATGAACAACAGCAGCCAGAGATCATCGACATCGACAAAATCCCATCCCCAGAGATGCTACTGGTAAACTCTACACTGATACTAGAAGAAATTCAGTATCCACAAGCAGAGGCCATGAAAGTGGATAGGTCAGCAGCGGTTCAAGCACCTCAGAATGAGGAAATGGAAACCCAACAGGAAACGTGACTAGAAAGCACTGAAGCAGTCCTGGAAGTTAATGGAACGACACAAAATATGGAAGCAACAGTACAACCATATGATCTGCAAACGACCATCTCAGGTCAACCAGCAGGGGAAACCACTGCAAACACCTCATCTTGGCCAGAATGGATGATTAGGGAGAAACTGGAAGTTGTTGGCACTTTGAACCAGCCACCACAATAGGAAGACATAGTTCAGATACCGAGCTCACCCCACAAGAAACCTGCAGTAGAAATTGTTCTACCACACATACCAGCTGGAGTACAGGTAGAACCAGAGCTACTAGGTCATGTCAGGAAGATCAAATATTCATACCATGACATATCAGATGAAACCAAGTTCCCAAAACTGGCACAGAGGGTCTTTATGCAAACCATAGCCATAAACCAACTTGGAGAAACGATTAGCTAGCCACACCAGTGGGCAACTGGGTTGGACAGAACATGAATCTTAGGTTTGTTGAAGCTACCACATTTTGGCAGAGGCCAGTACACGACAGCATGCGTCAAGCAGCTATTAGGAGTCACACATGAAGGGGACATATGGTTTGACAAACCCATCCCCATAACTGTTGAGATTATCGCACAAATCACAAGGTTACCAACTCGAGGTATGTATCCTGTGTTGATTCTGGATGAAAAATCCAAGGAGAAAGCATTGACAGAAGAAATATGGCACCTCCAGAGGAATGAGGAGCATCATGATCAAACAAATCAACAACGCAGATACACAATTGGGCACAAAGATCTTAGCTTGCAAATTGCTCAAAAAATTCCACAAAGATGAAGTACCAACAAGAGTCATTGAAGTTGCAGCTCAGTGCGCAGAAGGCACCTCTATGAGTTGGGTGCAGTATTTATTGAAATTATTTCAAGAGGACTGGAAGGATGCACAGGACCTAGGCACGAAGTTCCATTACTCATGGTTGATCACCCTAATAGCCTTCATGGGATGGTGAGAACCAAGGTATGTAATTTTTTGTACCAGACCACAGCCAGTGGGAGCAAGATACCTATTACTAAGATCTGGGTTGCAGGCCAGGCATAAGAGGGATAACGAAGTCATACTCAAAGAATACCTACGGGATATACATGAATCTATCAGTTGATCATGGAGAATAAAACTAGAGGCTATCGCACGATATGCAGACATAGCCAACTTCTGGGCCACATGCCAAACAACGTGGATACAACCAAGGCAGGATCCAAATAAACAGTGGCTACAGATGTGCTACTGCATAACAGAGGGTGATATTGACATGGTCATCAGCAAATAGCCTGATGAATGGAGGATACCAACCATTACCTGGGAAGTACCAGAAAAAACAAAAGAAGGAGAGGCAGAACAGGCAAAAATGCGGCCTTCAGAAATCCCAGTGCCCAAGAAACCAAGGACGGTCCAAACCAAGCCAAATCAGGTAGACAAAGGGTCAAAATGGACAGGGACCTAGAAGGGGAAGAAAGAGACTACACAGCTAACCAACGGACATCAAAAACAGGTCGAGGTACCATAGGAGACCACCCCAAACTCCATCACACTGGAACCAGAGGGAAATAAGAGACCATCCGCGCAGGCAAGAGGCGCGCACAAGAAATCAAAGGTGCAAAAAGCATCACCAGACTATACAATCACGGAGGACGATGGGGAAATGATCGCTAGAATGGTCCAAGATTTCCTAGAAAAATATTTTGATCATGTAGCACACCACAGGGATAAAATGAAAAAAGAGATGACAGAAATGGGACAGTTCCTCAAGAAACTTGGGGAATCATGGACAGGAAGCAGTAGCAGAGGAATAGATCCACTAAAAATACACACCAAATAAAGAGTGGAGGTAGAAGAATGAGACCAAGTCCACTCCATGCCACATGCAAACGAAATTATTTACATCAAACCTAGCATGCTACGCATGGATGAAATCGTGGGGTAAACACCCTTGAAGGATTTGGACCACATCCAATTGGTCTTGACACGGATGTCATCAAGAGCACTACACAAATTGCAGGTTATCGTCAACCTCAAGGTACAGTCACATGCACATAAAAACTTAGTCAAGCTACAACAAGCAACAAAGAAGCGGGAGGTGTTGGAAAAATTATGTGAGTAGGCCAAGCTCAAAACTCAGGAGGAAAAAGAACGTAGGAATGAACTGGAACGAAGAGTGGGAGGAATTTTTGAGAAACTCCCAAACACTGTGCTGAAGAAGCTCAGAAGGATTAGGTGACTCAGGGTGAGTCACATGTCAGTGTTGGGGGCCTGTTGGCACCAGTCCGAAGTGGAAAGAAGGATGATCGTGGGAAATAAAGCATGCAGAAACGGAAGTAACAGCTAGAAGGTAACACAACGTGCATGCATGCAAGAAAGAATGCACAAGGAAAGCGACAGCTGGAGGAATAACAACACGTGGGCATGGAAGGAAGTCCTAACATTAGTAGGGTTAGGGTTTTGGTAATACATTGTAAATGGCTGAAGATCCCGATATATATAAATAGAGATACGCAGGTATCATATAGAGGTTGGTTCCCTTTTGTATTAGTTAGGATTTTGTGATGCCCTATCATAGCTATGTACGAGTTGATGCATTATGTAATGCTTCTAGGAACCATGTTTGTA
Source organism: Picea sitchensis (assembly GCA_010110895.2). NCBI lineage: Eukaryota > Viridiplantae > Streptophyta > Pinopsida > Pinales > Pinaceae > Picea > Picea sitchensis. Next base: position 34,771 of record SNQJ01S0049213.1, on the reverse strand, counting down.
AGCTGTTGAGATAAGAATAGAGGAGAGAAGGAATATCTAAGGATTAGATCGCAGGTTGTGGAGCCTAGTGAGATCTAGTTCTCCTCATACAGATCTTACCCATCTGAGGCGATTATAAGCGCACGCGCTGGAGACGCAGAACTACCATAATAAAAGATCCAAGAGACAAATCTTTGTGGACGTATCCCAAGAGGGGGTGAACCACGGTAATATCTGTGTAATGTGATGAATGCATGTATATCTTTGTTTTCTCTCAGCAGCCAATTTTTATGCTCAATCAACGAGTTAATACATTGTTTTGGAATACGATTGTGTTGTTCGGGAAATAAACTGTGAAATATAGATGCACACCCGTGAGTAATATTATATTGCACTAACGATTCGTAGTATATGGATCATAATAATAAACCCCTATCTCATACTGAATCCTAGGTTGTAAACACCTGAGTCTTATAGCCACCCATTTAAAGCTATCTCGAGTGAGACTGCGCAGTGCACTCTGTGTACTGTGTTTCCTTCTGGTTTACCAGGAGGGCCGATAGTTTTAGATGCTTTGTTGGAAACCCGAAAGAAAATGAACCTTGGGTCAATAACTCAGATGGTAGAGGAGAATAGTAACCAACACCTTGCTTGGATGTGTGCCCTTTAAGCCTACTCGAAAATAATCAACATCACCCCTGCGTGAAGTCCTCGTCCTTAAGTACAGGATGATATTTTCCTGTAACAAATACAATTACTCAAGTGAAAAATCATCAATTGAAGGTATTGAAACTTCCTCATCCTAATCCATGATCATGGGAGGCAAAAAAAATTTCAATTTCTCTACGTTCACAACTGAGTAAATTTGCATATAAGGTGGAAGATCCAGACGAAAAGAATTGGTACCACTTTTCTCCAAGATAGTGAAGGGTCCATAACGAATGGGCTTGAGTTTATTTACTTCACCCTTCAATCTCCCCTTTCTTATGTGAAGCCATACCCGGTCTCCAACCTGGAACCAATGATCAACCCTGTGCTTGTCAAGTCGAGATTTATATTGTGCTTGAATTTTCTCCAATTGTTCCTTGAATGCCTGGTGCACTTGTTAGATCCTATGAATGAACTTATAGGCTCTTTCCTCTATTCCTTCTTCATTCACATCAACATCTATCCCATACATCAAGTCCAAAGGAACCTTGGGTAGGTACCCAAAACATGTCTCAAAAGGTGAACTCTGAGTGGGGGAATGTAAAGCTCGGTTATAATCATGTTGTACATAGGGTATATGTTCATCCCATAACTTAGGATGTCTGTTGCAGTAGCCTCGAAGAAAAAGTACCATTTTTCTATTTACCACCTCTGTTTTTTCGTTGGTATGTGGATGGAAAGAAGTGATCCTCTTCAATTTGGTGTCCATCATTCTCCAAAAGCTAGTCCAAAAATCCCCAAGGAATCGAGTATCTTGATCTGAGACAATATATGTGGGTAATCCAAAAGTGAACCCAAACATACTGAAAGAAGAGATTAGTAGTTTTTTCAGTAGTGATCTTCTTTTTACATGGCATCAAGATACACATCGTGTTGAACCTATCCACTACAACATACAAATAGTCATGAACCCCTTTGTTCATTGGTAAACCCTCTACAAAATCCATGGAGATACTTTCCCATGGATGGGATGGAGCAAGAAGTGGTGAGTATAGACCCATTTTTCTATCAGTGGGCTTACAAGTAGAACACATCACACACCCCTTTACATATTTAGTTACAATTGCTTTCATTTGAGGCCAGTAACAAAACCTCTGCAAATGAGCCATAGTTTTTCCTACACCAAAATTCCTAGACACGAAATAAGTATGAGATTATCATATTAAATGGACTCATTCCCTTGTAGGAATACATATCTTTCCAAGATGGTAGAGTAGTTTTCCCTGCAGACAATAGTTCTCTACCTGTGCACCATGGTTTAGCTTTTCATATAATTGTTTAAATTATTCATCAATGGTTTATTGTTCTACATATCTATCATGAGATAAAGAAGTATTCTTCAAAATAATAGAAGCAACAATAGGAGGTCTAGAAAGCATATCACCTACCTTGTTACTTGTACCCTTTTTGTACTTGATTACCAAATGAAATTGTTGTAGAAAACCCATCCATATATAGTGTTGAGATTGTTGTAGTTTGGTATGTTCTTGAAGATAATGTAAGGGTTGGTGATCTGTATGTTTGATTGTTTCCTTCCCTAACAAGTAGTTCTTCCATTTATTTACTCTTTGGACTAATGCATACAACTCTTTATCATTAGTAGGATAGTTAACAATATCTTGGTTAAAAGTTTCAGAGTGGTAACAGATAGGCTTACGATATTGCATCAATATTGCACCCATGGCGTATATGTTGGCATCTGTCTCGATCTCAAAAGATTGTTGAATATTTGGCAGTGCTAATATTGGTGTGGTACTGATATTCTCCTTCAAAGTGTCGAAAGTTTTTTGTTGCTTTCCTTCCCACTGAAAAGTGTTCTTCACACCGGGTAAGGCATGCAAAGGAGCTTCTATAAAAGAGAAGTTTGAAATGAACCTCCTCCAATAATGGACTGCACCTAAGAAGCTTCATACCTCGGTTACACTTTTTGGCTAAGGCCAATTTACAATTACATCAATTTTGGAAGGTGTTAGTAACAATTATTGTCCTGGGCACAAGAGTATTCAGGTCTGCAAGTTGCACGAGAAGCACCCAAGTACAGCACAGAAAAATCTTGTTTTAGGCTTCCAAGAAAGTAAGTGGGCGAAATTATATTGTCGATGGTCCAGATTCATCCATAGGAGTAGATCGACGGTCGGCGGGAAATCGGGGTTAGTGGAGTTGCACCGAGATTAGCGCGATGGATAGCACCCATATTGCATGCAGGAAAGGATAGAAGTTGTCCATCCAAAGGACGTGTGGCATGATATCTAGTCACATCGGCATTTCAGCATTCAGGAGTTCGAAGGGTGAGGGTTCCATGTCATTCTACATCTTGAAACCCCGAACCCCGAAGTGCTGAAAGTGCCCAAAGTCGGGCCCACAGTATCATGGAGCAGTCTCAGTCATCCATCCAAAGGGGACACCTGGTGCGTGATTAGGCTCCTCACCTTTTCGCCCATCGTGACTTCGAAGCACAAGGATCAGCTCCTTCATATCCCTGAGATGCGAAGTGCCAAGAGCATCCAGGACCTAGGCCCACAGTATCGCCGAGTGAGTTCAGGACCATTAGATCTGAGAGGCACGCGTGGCGCCCAATTAAGCCATCTCGGCGTTTCACTCATCGCGACTGTGATAAGCAAGGATCAGCTCATTCCTATTCACGAACACTAAAAGCGACTTTGAGAATAAATGCAAGGTCACAACCCATGGTCACTTGGGAAATAAAAGAGTTGTGCAAGAGGGGCCAAAGGCGTCGAGTTTACTCGCAGAAGGGATCATCACGATCTCCAGGTGCCATCTGATTCGATCTCAATCTTGGTTCTCGCTTGGAGTAAATGAAGGTGAGAGAGGGTGGTTGAAACCTCTCCTCACTCATTAAGTGTAAGGTATGGAGGATCTGGAAAGCTATCTGCCCGAGAGGGTCCTGTGTACCGATTTTTTCCAAAGAAGCCATGTCGAGTCCTTGACTAGCCAAAGAGGTATGCACAGGCTAACTCGACACTTAATGGCTCAGCTACTCCCTTGCAGGAGCCATGCGTAGTTAAGGTGGAATCTGATGAGGAATATTCGTCCGAGTTTGACTGAAGGGACACCACACCTTGGATGACTGAGCACGCCTCTATTAGGCAAATTTTTCTGAGTATATAGACTCAGTCTTTGTATTTTGTAATCCATCAATGGTTGAGCGAGGCTCCCGGTTGTAAAACTTTAATGAAGCACTGTTATTCTGGTTATGCATGGACTCTTGAGACTTCTTGCCTTATGAATGTCAGTTTCTTTCACGTCTTTGTTTACACTGTGTTAGAGAAGCTCGAAATTGGAGGATCCAGTCGAGTTGTAATTGKTATAGGATGATGTAGGTTGGATCACTGTAATAGTTGCATTGTTTCTAATCGGTCCCTGTGACTTTCTTAGTGCTGAACGACTTGGAATTGGAGGATCTAGTCAAGTCCCCCTTTCAGTTTCTTGAAGCCCTGAACCAAGAGGATCTTGCATTCAGATTTTTTCTTCTACAAACTGTTGAAAGGCCTTTTTCCTGAGGTAGTTTTCTCACTCCTCTCACCAAGTCTTCAACCTGCTCATGTTTTAATCAACTCACTGACTGAAGTTAGATCAAGACCTCCTTTGTTCCTCACATACCGGACTCAGTTCCCGAGCTAGAGTGATATCTTCCCAAGTCTCTACCCATTTGATCACCCCTTAAAACTATCGTGACATAAAATTGATGGGCGTTGGGATCTTCTCTTGCAAGCAATCCAGGAGTGACTTTTGACACCAACATTTCTAGCACCGTTGTCGGGGATGAAGTTGAAAATTTTTCCCAGGATTGAACGACATTGAGCCTCTGATTGTGAAGGTGCATCAAGTATCAAAGCCTTTGAAGATTGCTACTGTGCACCTGGCGACTCCATTTTTATGACTCCATTGTGGAGAACCTGCCGTGTTAATTGTGGCTTTCAGAGGCAGACATATGCGGTCCCATCCACAGCTACCTCTAGCTACACCTGGAATTGATCCAGAGGTGGTTCTCAGAAAAGGAAAGGCCTCTGAAGGAGAATATTCCACTGCCAAACCAGGTAATCCGCCATCTCCTTCTATCTGAACTCCATTTTCTCCTCCTCAGTTTCTTAACAGACCTTTTTCTGAGGTTTCCCATTTCCTGAATTTCGGGAGTGTTCCTGTCGAGTTTTCCCCTCCTGGTCTAGGATTGGAGGGATAAATCCTTGTCACTCCCCTCTCCCCTGAAGCTCTACTTTGGCGTAAACCCAGGACCACAGGAGATTTCCCCACTCCTATCTTTACCACTCCTCCTCTTGTTATTGTTTCCACTTCTGGATGAAGAAAAGCATCTGCTGACTTAAGCCCGTTATCCTTCTCCCTAAATCCCCTATTGTTTCCCATTCCACTTAGAGACTCATTCCCAGTAGCCCCTTCGCGAACTCCTTCTCCTCCAAGTTCTCCTCCATCTAATATTCCTATGGCTGGTTCTAATCCCCCTCTAAATAGAATGGATTCCATAGTCGCTTCCAGATATGCTCCCTTAATTCCACCCCATCCTATGAATCCTCTCCCTGCTGGAGATTACTTGAAGTATATGCCCAAGTTCACTGGGGAAGGGGGCATAACTGTGGAAGAGAACCTGGATGCTTTCTATAGTTATGCAAACAACCTGAACATTGAAAATCAAGATGTCTGGATGAGAGTCTTCATCCAGAGCCTGGATGGTGAGGTGAGGAAGTGGTTTAGAGGATTGGCCCTCGGATCTATTGCTGGGATCGAAGCTCTGGATAGTGATTTCCTGAGGCAGTGAGGAGATAGGAAGGATTTCATGTATTACATGACAGATTTTGGGTCTTTAAAGAAGATGGAAGGAGAGTTTGTCTCTGACTTCTCCAAAATATTCAATAAGATGTATAATAAAATTCCTTCTAAGATAAAACCCTCAGAAGCCTCGGCCAAGATTTCTTATGCTAGTGCATTTGGCCCCGATTTATGTCTTTTATTGAGAGAAAGAAGAGCCACCTCCTTAGCTCAAATGAAAGATGAAGCCATAGAGGTGGAATCTAATGTATTAGAAACTTATAGACTGAGGAACAAGGCTGACGCAAACAGGAGAAAAGGAAGATCTGAAGCCTCAACTTCTAGCCCATCGGTGCCCCACCCTCAAGTGGATGAACTAACCAAGATGGTGAAGTCTCTGTCTGTAGAGATGGAGAGAATGAAGGTGGAGGGGAGGAAAGCATACAAGGGCCCTCAAAACACCAAAAACAAAGGAGGTTTTAGGAGGCCAAACAATGTTGCTTCCCCGACTATGCAAAGAGAGAGGGGGAGAGACAAAGAAGACTAGAAAATTCAGGCCCCTTTTCAAAACAATTTTGTGGTCGAGGAGGAAGAAGGGGAAACATATGAGCTTGATCCTGAAATCCATTGCTTCAGAGACACTCCTCCTTTTCCTCATCTCACTCAATCAGTATATGAGGAGTCCCTCATGGACAGTCAACTAAATGAATTGAGCAAGGGAGACAAGGCTAGTGGCAGCCAAGGCAGGTATGACCTAAGGTCCAAGAAAAAGACACTAGCACCTGATGTTCCTGAGCAGTTCACTAGAATAGAGAAACATGCTAATGAAGTAGTAGACAGTCACAGAGGTAAGAAGACCATACCCCTCCCTCCCATAGTCCTGAGTCTTGTTCCCGAAATAAGAGAAATCCCGAAGCTTACATCTTCTTTTAATTTCGAGCATGAAATTCAAAAGATCAGAATCCCTGTGCCCCTGACCGAATTGATTAAACATGAAGGGTTCAAGAAACGCTTCTCTGAGATTTTACAGTCTGAGGTCTCATGCCTTCCCATAGAGTCCATCAATTTGCAATATGAAAAGCCTACATTTATTCTATGTCCTATGGTAGAAGACAGGAATGACTCATCCCCTCCCTTCTACACTTCCTTGAACATACATGACAAGGTACTGCACAACTACTTGATGGATTCGGGGGCTTTTCACAACCTCATGCCCAAAATTGTCATGGAAGAGTTAGGGCTAGAAGTCACCTGAGCCTATCATTACCTCTATTCCTTTGACTCCAGGAACGTTCAATGTCTAGGAGTTATCAAAGACCTGGTCGTGACCTTGTTTCAGTTGCCCATGAAAAGTGTGGTCATGGATGTTGTGGTGGTTGATGTCCCCCCCAAGTTCGGTACGTTGTTATCAAGATCTTGGATAAAAATACTGGGGGGAACTTTGTAGATGGACCTCACATATGCTACTATCCCAGTGTTTGGAGGAGAACATATGAGGCTATACAGGGAAGCCCAACTGGCCTATATAATCAATTATGAGGCCAACCCTACCAACCATCCCATTTTTTCCTTGGACACTGATTTAGATTCCAGTGTACTACAAATCACTAATTCTCCCGAGCCTCCTCTAAAACTCAGAAAGTCGCCCACCACTTCCCATAAATTTCCTCCCTCCATCACTGATCAGAATCTAGATCAGGGGTCAAAAATTTGCTCAAATTTCAAAGTGCTCGGAATGCGACGAAAATGGTGTCATTGCGTTCATCTCGTTCTCCTGATTCCGTCGGTATATTTACTTTCGCAAACTGAGTCCGTATGGAGAAGATATCGCGATTTGTTCGCCAAGCCAAACAGGCAAAAATTTGGGATGCTGACTGTACCTGTCCATATAGTCTGTACGGCCACGTGGCAGGGTCGTACCATCATGATGATGTGGCAGTTTGATGATGTGGCGCATATCGGTTGGTTGTTCGTTGGCACATTTTCATTGGTTGACGTGGACGAGTGGTACGTTGACATGTGTCCATTTTCATGGCAAATAATAAGGAGACACGTGGCCCAATGCATGGGCGCCACGTGTCCCCCATCTGTTGGTTCACATTGTTATATATAAAATGTAACCGGGAGTCCACGGGTTTCGACCCCGGGACCTCCCACCACACAAACAGCCACCCGACCAATACGCCATCACATGTTCCTTGTATGTGAAATGGTTTTAAAATTATTTGAAGTTACATTGTGTAATTTTTGGCAGGGGGTCGGGCCAGGGCTTAGCCCCGGCCCGAGGTTTTATCGTGCCAACACATGACCGTTCACCACGATGGGCATGCGTGGAAGTTGCATGTCAAATGGGGCCCTAGCCCACGGTTGTATGGCATACATATGACCTGTGTAATTAATGGAGCGCGGGCTTTTGCATAGGTTTAAACCCAAGTTTTTACGCCTTTAATATGACTGTTCCTATTGGAACATATGTATGCGCGGGGTTCCAAAGGTAGACCCATGGTTCCATTTTTTTATTATGTGACCATGCATGTGTTAAACTATGCACGCGCAGTGGATTTTTAATATAACCCCGGTTATATGTGTTTTGAAATGGCCCGTGGTTTTATTACGTTTTAATATGACCATTCCTTTGTTCAAATGTGCGCGAGGGGGGGCTTTATAATGATAGCCCGTGGTTTTGTTGTTACCACATGTGACCTCCGATTAAATGCATGCGCGGGATTTTGGTTTGCGTTTTGGTGTTTAAACGGTTATGCCACCACACACCGACGCGTGTCGAGCTCAGATTCATTCATGCAAGGTTAGCCTTTATGCGCGGGGAACGTGGCCATATGGTCCCCCCATGCGCCCAAAACCTTCGAGCTTGGGGGCCTTGTTTTCGTTAACCGTTCGACAATTTGGTGCATTTTGTGGAGAGGCATGCGTGTGCTGGGTTTAGTGACCGAAAACGCTCAGAGGCTAGGTTCATTCACCCAGAGGTGCAGAATGGCGAACCAGTAACAGAGCTTGAAGGGGAAAAATGGCAGAAGGCATAACTTTTGGAGTTTTTGGCCAAATGAGGTGCCAAAAAAGCCCAGCTAGGGGTTTTTGGACGTTCTGAGTCCATTGGAACAACTTTCATAGGCATTTGGAGACTTCTAGTGTAGGTTTTTAACCATTGAAGTTTGAGGAAGCTCCAGGAAGCTTGAAGCCCTCATTGTTTGAGGCATTGCTCAGATGAGCACATATCCATTTTCTGAGACCGAATAGTCATTCTTGACTGTTTATTATTCTTTGAACACATTGGGATAGGTTTCAGATCCATTGGAGGACTTGTACAGGTGTTTTTTCCTCATTGAAGCTCAGGGAAGCTTGGAGGTCACATGTAGAAGAGGTCATTGTTGGATGAGACAAGATCCATTTTCAGAGTTCTAATAGTCAATTTGGGGGTTTTTGTGTATTCTGAACCCAATGGTACATCCATTGGAGTTGAGCAGCAGCTTGTAAAATAACATTTGACAACTAATCCCAAAGAGCCAAATCCATTGAAGGAGGCTCAAGGAGATGTAGCCCAGAGAGGGGTGAACTCCTTTATCATCTTGGTATTGTTGTGAGTTTGTTGTGTTATTTGCTGCACTTTATATTGCTGTGTATTGATTTATAACACATGATTATCCTTTTAAAAGAACCTTACTCACACATATACATTGACAAGAAGAATCCTAAACTTAACACATAAACCAGTTTGCATATTTCAACACATGAAGCAAGGTCATGTTAAGGTTTATTTTGTTGAAAGTAGAGGGTGCTTGCATAGCATAACAAGTCAGCCTTCTATTTTCATATCAATCACCCCCGTCTGGAAAATGTTCTTTGATGGAGCCTTTTCCAGGGAAGGCGCTGGTGCTGGGCTGTTTTTTGTGTCACCTGCTCAGGAAACCATATCTTTGTCATACAAATTAGAATTTGAAGCTACCAACAATGTGGCAGAGTATGAAGCTCTTTTCCTAGGATTAAGAGCCGCAAAGGAAATGGGAATTCAGGAAGTAGCATTGTTCAGAGATGCAGAGTTGGTGGTCCAGCAGATTAGAAATGCTTATCAGGCTAAGCATCCTCAACTCAAAAGCTACAAAAATGAGGTATGGGACTTAATTGGTAGTTTCTTCTCACCATTCAACATTTCTTTCGTCCCAAGAGAGAAGAACACAGTGGCAGATTCCTTGGCTACATCAGCAAGAAATTTCAAAGTGCCCTTGCCGCCCAAATTCAGATACGATGTAGAAGTAAAATACAAGCCCTCCATACCTGACAACGTCAAACATTGGAAGGTATGCGAGGATGATCTTGAGATAAAGAGATTCTTGGAGACCATCGAAGAATTTTTAAGATGCATATCGACCAAGACTTTGTCTCTGAAGAAGAGATGGATGGGGGTAAGTTTCTGAGTAAAATTGCATAGCGTAACATCGTGCAGCTCCCCAGCAACCATATTCCAAGGGGACTGGTTCCTTTGGAAAGGMTTTTTGATAGAAATGATGTGTCATTAAAAGGGGAAATCTCAGAGGATGACGCTGATACTCTTCAGTGCAACATTGGCACTGAGAGTGAACCCAAGTTTGTCAAATTGTCAATAAGTCTGACAAAGAAGMAGAGGTCTGAATACGCTGGAATTTTGAGGGAATTTGTTGATGTTTTTTCCTAGACCTATGAAGCTCTCAAAACATATAACACTTCTATAATTGAGCATAAAATTCCGTTGAAAAGGGAGGCAAAACCATTTAGGAAGAAGCTAAGACAGATCAATCCTATGTTGTTGCCTATCATGGAGAGGGAAGTGAAGAAGCTGCTACAAGCCCAGATCATCGTGCCACTGAGATACTCAGAGTGGGTGGCCAACTTGGTCCCATTAAGGAAGAAGAATGGAGAAATCAGACTCTGTGTAGACTTCAGAAACCTGAACAGGAGCTCATGAAAGGATAACTACCCCTTACCAAAGATGGAACATATATTGCAGAGGGTAACAGGAGCATCTAGGATGTCCATGATCAATGGCTTCTCTGGCCACAACCAAATATTTGTTATGCCTAAGGACAGGGAAAAGACGGCATTTACCACTCCATGGGGCACATTCATGTATGCCAAAATGCCTTTTGGATTGATGAATGCATGGGCAATGTTTCAACGTGCCATGGATATAGCTTTCATTGGGGAAAAGGATAAATTTGTGGTCATCTATATGGATGACATAACAATATTTTCAAAATCTGATAAAGAACATTGTTGTCATCTCAAAAAGGTTTTCCTGAAATGCAGGAGTTTTGGCATTTCATTAAACCCCAAGAAATCTATGTTCGCCATGTAGGAGGGAAAGTTACTAGGCCACATAGTATCAGCGGAAGGAGTCAGGATTGATCCTAGCAAAGTTGAGGCAATACAAGCCTTATCAATCCTGAGATCTAGGAAGGAGGTCCAATCTTTCCTTAGCAAGATTAATTTTCTAAGGAGGTTTGTTCCTAACTTTGTCGACGTGGTAAAACTTTTAACAACCATGTTAAGGAAGGGAAATGAAGTAAGGTGGACTTCTGAATCGCGAAAGTCCTTTGAGAAAATAAAGAAGGCCTTGACTGAAGCCCTTGTGCTTATCAGTCCCGATTACTCAAAGGATTTCCTTATTTTCTCCTTTCCCTCACCTGACATGGTGGTTGTTGTTTTATTACAGACAAACGAGGTTGGGCTAGAGCAACCTATTGCCTATTTTAGCCGAGCATTGAGGGATGTCGAAGTCAGGTATGACACTATGGAGAAGCAGGCCTATGCCCTAGTAAAGGCTCTCAAGGCCTTTAGAACCTATGTCCTGCATTCAAAAATCATTGCCTATGTCCCCTCAGTTGTTGTTAAAGACATTCTTATTCAGCCTAACATAAACGGTAGGAGGAGTAAGTGGATAGCCAAGATTCTGGAATTTGACCAGGAAATAAAGCCTACCAAATTGATCAAAGGTCAAGGTTTAACCAAGTTGTTGGTTGAAGCCAATTGCCAAGCTTTGGGGGTAAGTTTCATCAATGAATGCTCAGGAATTCAGCAGGATCGATT
>SNQJ01S0049212.1:130680-148372 GCA_010110895.2 Picea sitchensis | reverse complement strand
ATCAATCACTAAGGGTTGAAATCAATCTACAATATTACTCTCCAATGGTTGAAATCAATGACAACCAATAATCCACACCAACTTTCCATCAACCTAATCCAATTGTCTGGCACAAATAACATTTGTGTTGTTTGTTCAACTATGACATGTTTCTTACATGGGATTAAAATACACATCTTGTTGAATCTGCCCACAACAACATATAAGTAATCATGACCTATATTGGACATTGGCAAACCCCCTAAAAAATCCATAGAGATATTTTTCCATGACTGAGAAGGTACTGGAAGTGGTGTATATAATCCCAAATTTTTGTTCCTAGGCTTACTTGTTGCACACATAACACACTCTTTTACATACTTGGAAACTGTCTCATTCATTTGAGGCCAATAACAATATCTCTGTAGATGTGATATTGTCTTACCAACCCCAAAATGAGCAGAAATGAGAGATGTACGAGCTTCTCTAATTACATTTACTCTTTTATCTATGGGTATACAAAGTTTTCCAAGATTATACAACAAATTGTCATGCACATGGTAATCTAACTTCTAATTTCCATGAATTAAAGACATAAATACATCTTTAAAATCATCATCCCTTGTATATTGTTCAACACAACTTTCATGAGCTAAGGGATTATACCTTAGTAATGTAGATGCATTGATCACTGGTCTTGACAACATATTTGCAACCTTGTTATGAAATCCTTTCTTATACTTAATTACAAAATGAAATTGTTGTAAGAAACCCATCCATCTGAAATGTTGTGAATGTTGTAGCTTGGTTTGTGATTGCAAATAATGTAATGGCTAATGATATGTAAGAATTACAATCTCCTTCCCCATTAAGTAATGCTTCCATTTCTTCACACTTTGTACCAATGCATACAATTCCTTATCATGTGTTGGATAGTTAATTATTGCTTGAATAAAAGTCTCGGGATGATAACATATGGGTTTAACTCGTTGCATCAAGACTCCTCCCATGGCATATCTACTTGCATAAGTTTGAATGTCAAATGGTTGTTGTAGATATGGTAGAGCCAAAATTGGTGCAGTGATTATATTTTCCTTCAATGTCTCAAAGGCTTTATGTTGCTTGCCTCCCCATTGAAAGAAGTTTTTTACACTTGTTAACGCATGCAGAGGAGCTGCTATGAAAGATAAATTAGCAATGAATTTCCTCCAGTATTGTACTGCTCCTGAGAAGCTTCTAACTTCTGTGGTAGTGGTTGGCTTGGGCCATTCCACAATAACTTCTACTTTTGCAGGATCTATATTTAGTTGACCATTCCCTACAATGTAACCCAAATATACCAAAGAATTTTTTCCAAACTCACATTTAGACATTTTTACATACAACTTCTCCTTCTTCAAGAGTTCAAAGACTGTCTTGACATGCATTATATGATCTTCCCATCTTCGAATAAAGATCAAAATATTATCGAAGTAGACAATGACAAAGTCTTCTATGTAGGGCCTGAACACATCATTCATTACCCTCATAAATATCACAGGTGCATTACATAAGCCAAATGACATAACTAACCATTCAAATAACCCATGCTTTGTCTTGAAAGTAGTCTTCCATATATCACTTTATGAAATTTTGATTTGATGGTAGTCACTTCTCAAATCTAGCTTAGTGAAATAAACAATGTTCTTTAATTGATCCAATAAATCATCAATTCTAGGAAGATGATATATGTTCTTTACCATAATCTTGTTCAGGGCTTGAAAGTCAATACACATCCTCCAAGTGCCATCTTTCTTTGGAACTAATACAATAGGAGATCCACATGGAGAGGAACTTGGCCTTATGATTCCTTTATCGAGCAATTCCTGAACTTGCTTCTTTATCTTTGCGTTCTCTACCACTGATGACCTATACATACCAATGTTAGAAAGAGGATCATCCTACTACAAATAGATTTCATGTTCAACCTCCCTTTTAGGAGGAAACCATGTAGGTTCCTGAAATAACTCATCATAATTAGATATGATTTTGACCAACTCATGTTTATGATCTAGATATCTCTTCTTCTTTTGTTTCACTATCATGAGAAAAAAATATGTGCTTGCATTCACAAGTCTCTTCACTTGTCCTGTGCTCATTAAATAAACATTAGTTTTGATACGATGAGTTCTAACAATAAATTCAATCCCAACCTTGAAAAGGTGGTATTTATTCTCTTCATGATAAAATATAGCTTTCATGTCAAATAGATATGGACTACCCAAGACAATGTCGCAAATGTCAAGAGGTACAACATCTAGATCAACCTCATCAAAGCGCTTAGTTGTAATTGCAAATCTAATCTTACACTGCTTTGTCACCCGCAAATTAGCATCGTCACACACCCAACCTAACGGATATGGTTTTTTTATGAGGTGTCATCTTCAAACCCAACTTCTTAACAATTTCTTTAGATATTAAGTTAACTTGAGATCCATTTTCAAACAAAGTGTCTATCTTTGTATGCTTGACTACAACCCTGACATGAAAAATCTCACTTCTTTTCTTTTGATCAATAACACTTTATGAATTAGCAGATTGAAATGAAGAATTAGTGGTAGATATACTTTTTCTTCCTATTGCCATGATCTTAGACTCATCTCCTGAATTTGATACCAGATCATGTCAAGTTGATGCATCAGTCTTCTGCTTCCCTTTATCCTGGAACATCTTTGGTCGTAATTTTGGATGCAACTTCCAACACTGTGCTACCTCATGCCCCTTTCTCTTACAATGGGAACATGTTGTTTTTTGTTCAACTTTCTTTATAGTAGTTGACTTCTTACTCTTCCATTTTCCTTTGGGTTTCTTTTCAAACTTGTGTGGCTTCTTATCTTCAATCACATGCTTCCCTTTACTAGCCTTCAGATGAGTAGCTTGTACTAACACTTCATCGATGTCAATAGGGTTAAACATCAGGATAGTGTGTTGAAGATATGAGTGCATGCCACCAATATACTTTAGAAGATTTTCCCGAGCATATATTGGAATTTCTAAAGATAATGATTTCTTTTTAAATTCATGTGTATATACTTGGATATTTTACCCCTTGCCTTGTCTAAGATGTTGCCATTCCATAATTTTTGTTTGCACGTAAGCCAATGGATAAAATTGTTTTCTAATTGCAACAGTAAATTCATCCCAAGAAGTAATTATTGTACCCTGTTGAACGAGATCAACTTGTGTCTTAATCTCCCACCATATCAAGGTTGTACCTCCCAGACTAAGAGTATCTAATTGTGTCTTTGTAGTGTCGTCCACGATCTTTTGAACACTGCAATATACATCTATATGCTTGATCCAATTGTCAAATTTCTCGGCATTCAATTCTCCATCATAAATTGACAATTTGAACTTGATATCCAATTTCAATAAAGGAAAATTAAATTATAGGAATAAGAAGACTTCTTAGAGGGTTTTTTCTTATGTGAAGAATGTTCACCTACTCCATTGGTAGATGATGATGAGGATGATGGTTAAAGGGGACCTTCAGATTCACCCTGCCTTCTCGCTGGCTTTGCAGAGATTCTCCATCACCAGACTTGTGAATTCTTTGATATAAATCATCTATTATTTACCTCATCTAGCAAAGTGTAGCTATAACTTCCTTGGGTCTCATGGGAGGATCTTCTCCTTCCTTTCCTTTGAATCTATGACTTATAACTTTCAATCTTTCCTTTACCAAGCTTGAATCTGGATCTTGTAAGCATTCGCTAGAAAACACTTTTCAAAACCTAGCTATGATTCCAACTTGATCAGAAAAATCATGAACATTAATTGTTATTTAATTCACATGAACATCTAACTTGATTTCAAGCCGTAGTAGTGGATTTTGATTGATTACCAGAAATACATGTGAAATCCTTATCTATCAAATTCCACTTTAGTGATAAACAACTTGCAAATAATTGAAAATAGAATAGCGATACCAAAATCACATGCACACAAGTTTGTTAGCGAATTTCACCCAATTTGGGCCTAAGTCTTGATTCGCTTCCAATTGGGACCTCTTTATTAATTCTCAAAGACTTGTGTTTTACAGGCTGACATTTGTATACATTGTTGAAACTCAAAAACATAGTGCACCATCAAATTCCTATTGAAATTTAGAAAATGAGTATAAAGTTCATATAATTATGTTAAGGAAGCTCTTGGCATTCATTTTGGTGCAATATCAAAGTCTTGATACCTCTCTATCATGAACTTTGAGACCAAAACATACTCTATAATGTGTCCCATCACCTCGGGTTGTGTGACCATTAATGAGCATTCCCTAATAACTGTTAAGCTCAAAGTGACGATGTGTTGTTTGGTTGGATTGAGCTAACAAAAAGCACTTTTTAGCTGCAATGGCTAAGTGTTGGCATATGGTATAGCTAAGTGTAGGAGTCAGGCCCGTGACCATATGATTACACTGATGTTTTTTTTGCAACGTTCGAGCCATATATTAAATGGTTGTTATATAGTTCATTGGTATTGTTTTTTGGCACCCCCGTGTTTCGGGCTATGGTTATATTGGATCCATATATTACCAAGGGTCAGGGGCTTAGCCCTCAGCCCTTTTCCATCCAATAACAACTTTATAACGACTTTAAAAAAAAATTGTGCCCCATATAGTTAAGTAACAAATGTGTGGTGTAATGGTAAGGATGTGAGTGTAGATTGAGAGATTAGGGTTGTTATCAGTGGCAAAATTTGAAATAACCCTCATCCGTAGTAGTAATGGGAGTTTGGTGGCAACCTCTCGATGATCCATCGACCCCGCCGATGTCAATATATAATTGAACTACATGTGATGGCTGAAATCCATGTCTGCAAATCGGACATATAGTTATGCTAAACAGTGCTCCATGGTGTTGCCACCTCAACACCGTATGGATGTATCGTCATGCCACGTGTCACCTTTGTAATTTTGACTTTGACTTTTTTCCTTGTTTGACATGAACTTTGGTGGCCGATGTTTCATGTGAACTTTGTTTGAAGTGATTTTGCAGGTTGGAAAGCCATGTGGATATATGCATTGATGTTGTTTCCAGGAGCATTTGAGAGAATCAAATGTTGATAATTTCTAAACCCTTTTGGACCTTTGTGAGCATTTAAAATCTTCCTGGACCTACAGGCAGAACATATCCTCTTTCCCTCACCAACAACAATCCTTTAATTGTTTCCAGCATAGTTTAACCTTGTCCCCTTAACATAAACCTCAAAAATTTGCCAAGTTTCCTTGCTATGTTGGTGAATCATCTTTTTCTAGACACCAATGCACCTTTCTATATCGACGAGGATGAACTTTTCAACGCCGATACATGTGTTTATTGGCTTGAAAAACACTATCTCGTTGATTTCCCAAGAAGGGCTTTAAAATCACTTAGATGCAAAAAATAAGCAAGTCAATCTCTTTTTCGATTCTTTGCCTCATTTTTTATGCTTCTTTCTAACATTGGTGTCTCTTGTAGACTAATCATAAAACATGTTTTTGCAGATTCGACCATGTCACCCTGCAAATAATCACAAAGTGAAAGAAATTCCCCTATTTCTAATATCCCTCGGTAGATTCCATGTTGTATTTATGGATTGTAAACATGTTTGTTAAATTTTGGGTAGTAGTTATAATAAATTAGGAGGATTATGTGATGATTAGGCAGGAGATCCTAGATTGTAAAGGCGGCTGTTTGTATATGTAATTGAAAAGTCATTGCGTAAAATTATACATCGTTGCGTGTTGACCCTCCACGAAGAAAGAGTTATGGGGACTAGCTCCACTAGGTGGGGAAGGGGCTAAGTGTCAGGAATGGGGGCTAAGCTAGAGGGCTTACCTCTAAAGGAATACTATTAGATTATTATTTCCTAAAGGGTGAGGAGTTTTACATGTCTGTTGTCCTAAATTCCTAGGGAAAGGGGATGAGTGTTGAGTGGAGCTCATGCAACTTCAAGGAGACGTGTGTCAACCCGAGCGCATCTGGGTTTTAAGTAGGAAAGTCAACTCGTTGTCAGGATCTCATTCACGAGTCTCACAATTCAAAGGTGGGGTCACGATCCTTCACCATTCAGTCTACACTCTCACGAGGTTAGTCACCCTAGGTAGCCATACTCCCCACTAATGCTGCAGCATGATTATATGCTTTGTGGCTTATTTGGAGTTTCCCTGCGTATTTCTTGTGAAGCTCGACACACTTGTATTTTCACAAGTGATGTTGTGTCGTGGCGGTTTGTTTCCATGAGTTTGGCTAAGCTTGGTTTTGATTCCACTTTTTTGGTGTCCATACCCATTTTGTTGCTTAGTCATAGTGTGTTGGATGAATGTTGTTGTTGTATTGCTTAGGAGTTGAATTAAAGAAATGATTGCAGACCTATGAGCAACTCTCTCGGGTGAGAGAGTTTGTTGGGAAGTGATTTATCCTAGAAGGGAGTCGGTAACCAAGCTAGGTACTCTGAGGACTTAGGTCCATCATTTGGTGGAAGCCCAAGGTAGGGAGGTGTAGTGATCGATGGACTTGTATTAGTGAGTGTACCCTCACGGGTGGAGTAGGCATGTGGGGAATGAGGGTATGTGGGTTGTAGGCGTAAGTGGCTCCCGGGATAAAATATCCTTCATGTTGTTTTGTGCGACTTCCTTGTTGTCCTTACCAAGCCTAGAAATCCCCTTTCCTAGGTGGAGTTTAGTCCCATTTCGGGGGTGACCCACTATTTGTGAGCATGATGGCGATTAATGGTCTATGGTTAGGAGGAGTTTGTGGAAGGTTTGGGTATAATTGGTGGTCTCTACCAAAAGATAAGTACCACTTGTGTTCATTTTACATATTTGTGTGTATTTGTATTAGCATTATAATTGATGAGTAATGCATATATATATTTGTTATTTTATGGGTTATGCAGTTATTGCATGTATGTTTTACTTTTATTTCGCATTAGTGCATTGTATTAGCAGAGATATGTTTTTGTTTATGTTTATATTTATAGGGAGATGATAATTGTTATTTCAACGAGATAGCATGACCCGAACTGGGTGGTCGGGTATGTTACAAAAATGGTATTAGAAGCGAGAGAAAAACAATGAGATTGATCGTTAAATTTAGCGCTACCAGTAGGGAGTTGGTGATGAGGGATGTTACAAATTGAGTATGAGCCATGGTTTACGACCCTAAACTTTGGATGGGCCATGTTATTAGTTAAAGAGACAAAGATTTCAGAGTGAAATTTTGTCAAAAGTGACAAAATTTGAGGTTCAGAGCGTCCTTAGGTGCAAGGAGTGCATCGACAAAGTCTTGACTCAAATCTCAGGATAAATAGCTTGAGTTTTCTTGTGGGAAGGGACAAGAAGATATATTTACTAGCGAGAGTGCAGTCACGAGTCAACTAAGTGTAAAACAACCCTCCTAAGAGGAGAAGGGGTTAGAAAGCGGTGCTCAAAGAGATAGCAGGGAAGAAATATTCAAAGGAGAAACTCTCAAAGGTTTCCTGTGGTTAATTGCAGGATTTCCTTGGGGGAGGAAATAGAGTCACCCCAAACCATCAGATATGGAAAATTTGCAAGGAGGTTAGTTTTGCTTGATTTCCTTTGGAAATCCGTGGAGTAATGGATTCCATCTATTCCGTCGATCTGAGAGAGAGGTCACGTGGTGAATGCAGCTGGACTTGAGGTGAAATCACTTTAGGAAAATATAAGTATGGGCCAGAGGTTGAAACTCCGAGCCCGACAAAATTGAATTATGTATTAGATCAATGCATGGGAGACACCGTCGATAGATCATTGACTGGGATAAAACAAGTGTGGAGAGGTTGAAACTCTCCCGAGAAGCCAATGCAGTGAATTGCAATGCGTCGTCTGTGGGAGACATCGTCGACAAATCATGCGACTTTGGGCAGAATCACTTAGGAGAAAATGAGTGGAGAGGTTGAAACTCCGAGCACGAAGAGTAGAAGTGATTTGTAGTGCATTCGTCTGTGGGAGACATGCGTCATTTATATCTCGTCGACTCTGGTGAAAACACTGGGAAGCGGTGTGGAAGGTTGAAACTCTCGAAGCCCGTCCAGTATTTATAGTGGGTCGATCAATGAAAGACCGCAGCGTTAGCAAATCATATGCTTGAGCGGGGAGAAAGAAACGTGGAGTGCCATGTGGTAGGACCTGCAACCAACCGCGTGGTCCAATGGTCGTTGACACAAGGTGAGTTAAGCTTAGCGAAGAAGATAGTTGGTCGGGCTGCGTGCTTTGATCCGCGATCATCAAGGTCGATGGTCGAGCAGCATTACAATGGAGATCGATTCGCGAAAATAATTCTGAGAATGGAGTATGCGCCAATCCAAACCACGGTTTTAGGGAAAGAGTGCGATGTCGTGAGGGACAATTGTGGAACAATCGGTGGGTTACTCCAAAACTACCAACCCATGTTCCCACAATTTTAAAATTACTAAAGTTGATGTGATGTTTTTCAATATTTATTAGTTCAAGCATGGAGACCATTGGCCTTTGATGGATCTTGCGACACGGGATTCAAGGTTCGTAGACTTGGTACTCTAGAGGAATTGTGTTTCATTTGCGTTGAGTTGAGAACTCCTGGAGGGTTGGAGTTAATCTCGACCATTGATGGAGAATTAAGCGTGATACCCGGTCCACAGGAGGCTGGGCACTCCAGGAAGGTTGAAGTATGGACAACCCAAAATTTCGGCTTCGAGGATTAAAGTAATAAATCCCAATGCGTCGTTTGTTGGGAAGTCCTATACCGTTGATCCACCCCACTTCGAAAAGTTCACCAATTCAGTGTTTAGGAGGAATAAGGCACAAAGTAGCAAGAGCTTCTGAAGCTGAAGTTTCGGATCCACGAAGCTCTCAAGGCCCCGGATAAGCACCTATACAGTAGCACCAAGTCACATCCATGGTCACATGCAATTGAGGAATGAAGAGAAAGGGAGCTGGAAAAAATGTGTTAAATAAGGAAAAAGGGGTTAGAAAGGAAGCACGGCTGGGTTTCGATCTAGATTCGAACAATCCATAAATTTCATGCCAAGAACTTTTGATAGGGTCTAACAAAGATCTAAGATCCATTATCTCAGAGAAAATAGATCAATTGCACAAGGAATGCATCGGATAAAAAGCAAGTTTTAAAGGATCATAACTTTATACTCAAAGCTCATAATTTGTTAAAGGAAGCTGATGGAGTGGAAGAATACTTCGGAAAGAGGATTCTAGGTGGAGAAAGCCATTTGCGATATATGATAATGCATGAACCATAAGTGCATATGGAGATGAAAAGCATGGGAATAGGAAGGTTTTATGGAATATGAAAGAGTTTGGGCAGATGTGACATCATAAAAGATGGAGTCCCTCTGATTGGGTAGCACCTCCATTATTGCCTAACAAAATTAATGCGGTGGAGCACATGGCATGGTATGAAGGTAATCAAATATGGCATGGCAGAAGTTTATTTTTCAAGTCAGGTTGAAAAATCAGATGGATGAATTGTTAAGGAGAAATAACAATTCATCAATATAATACCTGATGTTGATATGATCCAATCATGGAAAGAGCTAAAGCAAATTGCTTCAAGAAGAAGTTGGTGTTAACTATCAAAGGTTACTGGAGAACATAGCTTTGGAAATATAATTGGATCATGAAGGAATTGGATTAGAGGGATCAAAGTAATAGAGGGAATAAAGAAAATTAATATCAACATAATATGGTGTAAGTATGCAAAGTAGAAAAGGAAAATCTTCTGGATGGAGTCAAGTCCATGAACATCCTAAAATAATGGAAGAAGAAATCCTTAGAACAGATATCCAGCTAATAGGAATGCATATCAACACTCCATGAAGGAAAGCTAGAATAGTAGAGGAGTTGATGCACTACAATGGTGTGAAGGTATTTCCATAAGGGCATGGAGATATCAAGTCAAGATTAATTTAAAAGTGAAGTGACTTCTAAATAGAAATCAATAAGGAACTAGGAAGAATAAAATGGTTCTAAGCATGGTTTGAATGCATAGGAGATGGTTCCTGACAAGAAGTCGTCTTAAGTGACATAGAGTCATGAGTGACAACCCAAAAGGTTGGTGGTATCACTTGAAGCTATGATGATAAGGTGAAAGAAGTACTTTTAGATAATTCTATGCATCTAGCAAAGGGGCATATGTGCATCCTTACAATATTCTAGAGATTGGATAGGTAAGTCAAGATTGAAGACTTAAGGATCAGCAAGGAAAAATTGCACATGGGAAAGAATTTGCTAAAATTGTGGTAGCACTGCAACAATTGAATTTGGGTTGGTTGAACAACCATAAGTAGAAAAAGAATTCTTTCATGTTGCAAGTTTTGTTGATGATGTTGCTACATATGGAATTCATACATATGAAGGAAGAAACATAAACTTGAAGGTTGGTTAGGAGTGATAAAGAAGCATGAAAGCTTCTATTGCCATCGATACATACATGTAACATCAAATTTATTATTGGAAGTCATGTCGGTATGATTTTTATTACTCTTTTTGCATAATTGCTAAGGGAATTTAGGTAAGAATTTCCCTCAACCGAGAGTTATTTTCTTAAATCACATGATTATATTATTTGAATGCACCGGGATATAGGTAAAGGCTGAGAGGCTGTGTTAATTCAAATATTTTTAACCACAGATACACACACTGCTTGACATAATATAATGTCATGTTAATTTGGTTATGGGGTAGTCACCAAAGAATTATTAAAAGATAAGAACTTTTTATAGGAATGAATGCCGGTAAAGCTAGTCATGTATGAGACTAGGACATGGTTGGATATGTCAAGGTATGGATATGGAAAGGTTATAGAACCACATGGGTACTAAAAGCTTCCTGCAACTAAATAAAACTTGGACTAAAACCTTTTTACTAACACTAAATGAATACCACGGAATTATAGTCTTGGTGTAGTGTTTGGGTGAGAAAGAGTCATTCCATTAATTGGAAGACAATAGCAAGTGTTTGGAGAATGTGTCAATACATTGGTTAGATTTCCAACATATGGATGGTGAGATACATGGTAAGGATAAAACTTATGTAATTCAATGATACAGGTGCAGGAATAAGAGTATGCATTGAGGTACACTTTCGTGCATAAGAAAGTGATAAAATTGTGTACTAAATGCAATGGTTGAATGTGTTTTGTAGTACATGCATATATATATTATAGCATGGAAATAATTGTTACTAACTGTTGAAATGTTGTTAACTCGTGGGTGAGGACATTTCAGGAGGTGTTGTTGTTGGCTTATGAAAGTTGCAAGTCAAGTGAATCCGTGAACGTATTCTGGGAAATTTTCTTGTTAGAGGAAAAGAAGTAATGGGCACATTTTCTTGTTCAGAAAAAGAAGTAATGAACTTACATATATTACTGTGAACATGCATATGCATAGAATGATGAGTCATTCTATTTTATTAAATTGTTTGGTAATTGAGATTGAATTGCTAGGTGCGAACAATTCTAAGATCACTGCATAAGGTTTTGTACATATTGCAATTGAATTATGATGCACATGAAATACCGACAATTTGTTGGTTGTATGCAAGATGAAGCATTGCAGGAAAAATGGTATGTTGTTTGGTGCATGTGGAAAACCACAAGGACGGTTGCATTCATAATATGGAAACAACCAAGAAGAATTATGAAACAGAATTCCATGTTTTGGGGGAAAAGTTGAATTCCCTTTTGAACTAAGTTTGAGTTCCTAGGTGAATGCGTTTATGTTCTCTCATGATAACTTCATCTGGGTGATGCAGATGAGATGATGTTGATTAAAGTTAGAATGTTGACTACAAAGAGTAGCTCGGGGAAGATGTTGATTGGAAATCTTTGAGGGAAGCTCGAACTCCTGGAGCCACGATGCTCTGAGACTTTCGGTCCAACATGTTGTTGAAGCCCAAGGAAAGGGAGGTGTAGCAGTCTATGGACTGTGTGACAGAGAAGGTGTACACTCCTGGGGTGGGAAAAACATGTGGGGAATGAGAGACCATTGGTTAGAGTGTTGCTGAGGTTTGGTACCTTGGCCTAGACCGTGTTGATATGGATTGTGGACCATGGCTATCTTGGGAAGCCATTGCCCTGATGGAGTCATAGCCCTGCTGAGGGGTGGAAGGTCTTCTCAATCAAAAGATAAGTATCAATTATCTATTCATTGTATGTTGTGTATCTTGTATACAAGTTATAATGTTATTAGAATTGCACACACACACACACATATATATTGCATATATGCTCTAATGTTGCTTCCGAATGAATAGGTGTAGGAGAAAAGTGTTTATGTCTGTGGAGCCATAGCCCTGCTAAGAGTTTATTAACAGTGAGATCTAAGGCTGGGTGGAACGTCGTGGATCTACAACCAGTCAGTACTTTCAATGATATTTAATTTAAGCATGTAACAAGGAACGATGAGTTGAATGCTTTCCTGAAGCAACTCTATGGAATAGAGAAATTAAGTTTCAATTGCAGTATGAACACCAGAATTGGTGCTTGAAAGTAGAGCACCAAGTGGATAATAGGCTTCCAATAGCTAAAGCTTGGATCTTTTTGAAGAATTTTTCGAATTATATATGTATGAACAAGTTTCACTGAGGACAATGCAAAAATAAGGGGAGGAGATTGTAATATCCCTGAGTAGAGCCCCAGTTGTAATTGTGAATTGTAAACATGTCTGTTAGACTGGTGGGCCGAGTTATAATAAGCTAGCAGGATTATGTGATGATTAGGTCAGAGAGCCTAGGATGCTAAGGCTAAGAGCCTGTTTTGTATATGTAATTATGCAAAATCATTAATAAAAATTATACATCGCTGCTTGTAGACCCTCCATGAAGAAAGATTTATGGGGGACTAAGCTCCACTAGGTGGGGAAGGGGCTAAGTGTCTAGGAATAAGAGCTAAGCTAGAGGGCTTACCTCTAAAGGAATAATATTATATTATTATTTCCTAAAAGCTAAGGTTTGACATAATTTGTGTTGTCCTAAGTTCCTAGGGGAAAGGGGGACGAGTGTTAAGTGGAGCTCATGCAGCTTCAGGGAGACATGTGTCAACCTGGGCACATGCAGTTTTAAGTGGAAAAGTTAGCTCGTTGTTGGGGGATCTCATTCACAAGTCTCACGATTCAGAGGACGATCACGATCCTTCACCATTCGGTCTACACTCTCGTGGGGTTAGTCACCCTGGAAGTCTGCCACACTCCCCACTAATGCACGCACCAGTGTAACCTGCAAACATTGCAGTTGCCCTGCGTATTTCCTGTGAAGCTCGACGAACTTGTATTTTTCCTAAGTCGTGTTGTGTCGTAGCGGTTGGCGGATGCTGCTAACACATTTTTGGATAAGCTTGGTTTGTTGCCACTTTCGGTGTCCATACCCATTTTTTGTTACTGTCGTCACCCGTGTGTTAGCTAAATGTTGTTGTTGTATTGCTTAGGAGCTTAATTGAAGAAGCAGGTTTTCAAGCATGTGAGCAACTCTCCCAGGTGAGAGAGTTTGTTGGGAAGTGAGTTCTCCTGGAAGGGAGTCCCGTAGCAGCTGCAGTACTTTGAGACTTCTGGTCCAACCTGTTACTAAAGCCCAAGGTAAAGGAGGTGTAGTAGTCGATGGACTTGTATTAGTGAAGGTGTACCCTCCTGGGGTGGAGCAGGCATGTGGGGAATGAGGGTCTGTGGTTTGTGGGCGTAAGTGGATCCTGGGATAAAAAATCCTTCATGTTGTTCTGTGTGAGTTCCTTGTTGTCCTTACCAAGCCTAGGAATCCCCTTGCCCGGTTGAGTTTAGTCCCAGCTCGGGGGTGACCCACTGCTGAGCATGATGAGTAGTGTGGTCTATGGCTGGGAGGTTCATGGAAGGTCTGCACATAGTTGGTGGTCTCCTATTAAAAAATAAGTACCACTTTTATGTTCATTTACATGTTGTGTATTTGTATTGGCGTTATAATTGATGAGTAATGTCTGTATATGTTGTTATTTTATGGGTTCTGCCTGTGATTATTGCATGTATGTTTTTATTGTTATTTCCGCATTAGTCTATGTATTAGTATAATATGTTGTTTGTTTATGTTTATATTTATAGGCATATGATAATTGTTATTTTGACAAGATAGCATGGCCTAGCCTTGGTGTACGGGGGTGTGACAAAATGGTATCAGAGCATAGAAAAATAATGATTCAGTCGTTAAGTAGCGCTACCCGGCAGGGGTTGGTGGTCGGGGACAATACACTATGAAAGAGGCCTCTATAAGTGAGAGTGCTCAGGAGGAAGAAGTAGATAATCCTGGACCCATATACGATGACACTAAAGGGGTCATTAACAAGGAGACTTCAATCAAATGAGGTGAGGTATACCAAATGTTCAACAACCAAACCTTCCCCTAAGATGAATAAGATGGATTTGATCTCAAGACATCTAAAAACATTAGAAAATCCAATATGTACAAGGTGGTAGCAAACACAACAGTCTTTTCCTGTGCAAAGGACATTTCATGGATAATAAGGCACGTGGACTTGGAGACCAGATATATTCTCAATGCAAAAGAACACCCAATAACCTCTTTTGAAGCTTCAACGATAGCTCCCTACTATGACCTAGATAGAGGGGAAAGATCATTATATGAAAAGATCATAAGGAAGTTCCTCCTTAAGATGAAGGATCTTTTGAAGGCCTGGTACAAACCCAAAAAAACATCCAAATCAAGGCCCTCATGTGAATATCCCACCAACTTGCTGAAAATGTCGTACCAATATGAAATAGCAATGTTGTGGAGATTTTTATGGGGAGCCTGATGCTTCGAGATTCTTGATACCATGGGAGCCTCTCATTACTACATTGCAGATGTTGGGTCAACCTTCAATTCGGTCAACATTCTATCGACCTCCCTGGAAGAAGCTCTTAGAACAACCAAAGAGACTGAGCCTGGTAAATTCTCGAGTTTTCACATGTATTCTTATCTCCTAGACACGATTTTCATTCGTTACGAGTATCCACAGATGGGTTGGGCCACATAGCCAAGTGACCCCCCAATCCATATTTACTGCAAGGTGTTTGGGAACACAAATATAGGACACAATATTCCAAAATATGCAATCATTTCCTAGCACCTTTGTACTAACTAATATTCGACTCACCTGCGTTGTGCATGACGGATAAAGCACAGGTGATAGTCAAGAGGAAAGGAGATTAGTACATCCTAGAGTATGGGACATACTTAAGGATATACATATCCACCAAAGCTCCACATTTCCTCCCAAGATTCATTCCACACAAACTTGTGTTGCAGGAAATTGCTTGTCAAATTGTGGTGCACGGAGTTGGCGCAACTCTCTATAGGGAAAAGAAGGCTATTTGGCCTCCTCTACCACTATGGTTCGGGTCATACTCCTTCAAATAATTTAAGGAATCCCAAGCCAAAGTAGACATATTGACATCCTTCCAATTCGGAGAAGATAGATTATGGAGGAACGATCCTCTAGACGTGGTAAAAAAGAACTACATCAGCGACCAGCATAGGTGGGAATATACTACAGATGTTTGGGAAGAAGAGGAAATTCATTGTCATGCCAAAATGTATCATGATGTCATTTTCAAGCAAAGAGGAAACCCACTGGGCGGAGTTTCAGATGAACTAAGATTCTAAGAAGCCCAGAAGAAGGATAAGAAAGAAGCGACAACAACAACGACGATGACTACAAAAACATTTGAATCAGAAGCAACAGTGGTAGCATATGAAGAGATAAAAATATAAGCAATTGAAGTCGCTCATTGGTCCATCATTTCCATGTGTCAATATATAATTGGACCACCTGTGTTGTATGAAAACCATGTCACCTTGCTCAGTTAGAAGTAAGATATGCCACATAGTGCTCCATGGTGTTGCCACATCAACATAGTATGGATGTACGGTCGTGCCACATGTCACCCTTTCAATGGTGACACGTGTCACCTTTATCCTTTTGAATTTGACTTTTTTCCCTATTTGACCTTAACTTTGACCGGCCATATCTTTTGCATACTAACTCTGTTTGAGGTGATTTTTGCATCGTTGGAAAGATATCACCGAGATCTACACATTGATGTTGTTTTAGAGAGAATTTGATATGATAAAAGTTTGAGAATTTATGAACCCTTCTGGACCTCTGTGAGCATTCTAGATCCTCTTGGATCACCTCTAAGGCTCGCAAGGTGGCTAATTTTGGCACCTTTCGGTTTGACAAGGCCTCTAATAGAATGGTGCAATAGAAAATCGAGAAACTCCCAGTCACTGGGAAATCTCCCGTTTTAGTGGTTACATAAACCACTACGAAAGAAGATGTCAGGAAGGACTCAATATCGACCTCATAAACTTGTGTTTCCTTCACCATGGCATCAGAACAAAATCTTAAAGACTTGGTCTGTGAAAACCAAGAAAAAGATGATAGAATCAAGGATATCGAAGAAGAAATCAGGTGTAGCAAAAGAGATAAGGAGAGCCTTAAATAATTCAGAATATGAGTTGAAAGAGTCAAAACAAAATTTGATGACATGTCAACTGACATTATGTAAACCTCCAAGTATTCCAACAATTAGTGGCACAAATTATGCCCCAACATAACTTAGTGCAATCCAAGAATGTAGAATTCACCGCCATTAGAGCAGGTCTGAATGATATGCAGTGGTGGATTGTTGAGAACCCGGATGCCCCAACTGGGTTGACCCTCATATTAGAGTGGGAAAGGAAAGTTAACTATCTTTTCTCAATAATTGTTAGCAATTCGGGGAGAAGGCCGAAAAATATATAAATATTTCTCTATCAATCTATGCACAACTTCACAGGCAATGCACATCTTAACACATAAAGGGCACCTGCCTCCGATCGAAGCACACGGGAAGAAAAAATTGATGAGCAGAGTTTCAAAGAGGTCCAACTAAATATGAATTAGAGGGAAAAAAATGCCTAGGCTATGACTTCTGATGGAGGAGCATCTCGTCAAGCTAGACAAAACACAGAACATGATTCACACTTTCCTGGTCAACTTGACGAAAGATATGAAAACCCTCTCGCAAAATTCAGTAGCCCATGAAGCTTCCTTGGAGATGCTCCTATTTCGTAGAGTTATCGTCATTGTAGGACAACACCAAGCTTGGGAATCTTACTTAAGAGATAGGGACAAATTATAAAACAACCTATTCGAATTTGTTCATAATATCCTCCTATTTTGTCTTTTTTCCAATTATAATCAATTTTGTTTTTTTGTAACACATGCCAAAAATAGTTGAGGGGGGAAGTTGAAGAGATGTCTAACTACTTCTTTCATAATTCAAGAAAACCCCATAGGCATTTACTGATAAGTAAAGGGAGAGACCCATTTTGAAAGGGGCTCTTCAACCATTGTAAACTCGGGAACTATTTTCTGAAGTAATATTGAGAATCCCTCAAGGCCAATTTTGCTAGAGAGAAATATTGTTACAGATAGCTAGTTTGTTTTGAACTACTTCAAGTGATCTTTCATGTTGTTTGTATGTGTTGTAAGAATGTTGTTTCGTTTATAAAAAAAAAATTATGCGAACATAAATTTTTCCGTAGTTTGGTATTTTATCTCTTATTAATTATCCTGAAATGATGAGTATTTTATGCATGTGATTTCATAGCTTAGACTGATCTGGTTATGTTTTTATATGCATGTGTTATTTAACTATGTTCCTTTTTAACAACTAT
>SNQJ01S0049212.1:93922-121678 GCA_010110895.2 Picea sitchensis | reverse complement strand
AATTAATTGAATGACTTCCTTTTCGACCCAAACACTACACCAAGACTATAATTATGTGGTATTCATTAGTGTTAGCAAAAAGGTTTTAGTCCAAGTTTTATTTAAAGGTAGGAAGCTTTTAGTACCTATGTGGCTCATAACCTTTCCATATCCATACCTTGACATATCCAACCATGTCCTAGTCTCATACATGACTAGCTTACTGGCATTCATTCCTATAAAAAGTTCTTATCTTTTAATTCTTTGGTGACTACCCCATAACCAAATTAACATGACATTATATTATGTCAGTGTGTGCATTCAGAAGCTAAAAATATTTGAATTAACACAGGCCTCCTGCCTTTACCATATCCCGTGGTATGCATTCAAATAATATAATCATGTGATTTAAGAAAATAACTCTGGTTGAGGAAATTCTTACCTAAATTCCCTTTAGCAATTATGCAAAAAGAGTAATAAAAAATCATACCTGCATGACTTCCATTAATAAATTTGATGTTACATGTATGGCTGATGGCAATAGAAGCTTTCATGCTTCTTTTATCAGACCTAACCAACCTTCAAGTTTATGTTTCTTCCTTTCATATGTAGCAACATCATCAACAACACTTGCAACATGAAAGAATTCTTTTTCTGCGTATGGTTGTTCAACCAACCCTAATTCAATTGTTGCAGTGCTACCACAATTTTAGCAAATTCTTTCCCATGTGCAATTTTTCCTTGCTGATCCCAGAAGTCTTCAATCTTGACTTACCTATCCAATCTCTAGCATACTGTAAGGATGCACATATGCCCCTTTGCTAGATGCATAGAATTATCTAAAAGTACTTCTTTCACCTTATCATCATAGCTTCAAGTGATACCACCAACCTTTTGGGTTGTCACTCATGGCTCTATGTCACTCAAGACGACTTCTTGTCAGGAACCATCTCCTATGCATTCAAAACCATGCTTAGAACCATTTTATTCTTCCTAGTTCCTTATTGATTTCTCTTTAGAAGTCACTTCACTTTTAAATTAATCTTGACTTGATATCTCCATGCTCTTATGGAAATACCTTCACACCTTTGGAGTGCATCAACAATACTCTATTATTCTAGCTTTCCTTCCTGGAGTGTTGACATGCATTCCTATTCGCTTGATATCTATCTCATGATTTATTCTTCCATTATCTTAGGATGTTCATGGACTTGACTCCATCCAGGAGTTTTTCCTTGTCTACTTTGCATACTTGCCACCACATATTATGTTGATATTAATTTTCAGCATTCCTCTATTACTTGGATCCCTCTAATCCAATTCCTTCATGATCCAATTATATTTCCAGTTATGTTCTCTGAGTAACCTTGGATAGTTAACACCAACTTCTTTCTTGAATCAATTTGGTTTAGCCTTTCCATGATTGATCATATCAACACTGGTATTATATTGATGAATTGTTATTTTCTCCTAACAATTCATCTGATTTTTCAACCTGATTAGCAAAATCAACTTCTGTCATGCCATATTTGATTACCTTCATGCCATGCTCCACTGCACACTTTGTTAGCAATAATGGAGGTGCTACCTCCAATCTGTAGGACTGATCTTTGGAGATGTCACATCTTGTCTCCAAACTCTTTCATATTCCATAAAACCTTCCTTATTCCCATGCTTTTCATCTCCATATGCACTTATGGTTCATGCATTATCATGTATCACAGATGGATTTCTCCACCTGGAATCCTCTTTCCGATATCTTTCCACTGACTGCTTCCTTGCTCAATTATGAGCTTTGAGCAGAAAGTTATGATCCTTTAAAACTTGCTTTTTATCCGATGCATTCCTTGTGCAATTGATCTATTTTCTTTAAGCTAATGCCTCTTAGATCTTTGTTAGACCCTATCAAAAAGTTCTTGGGTATTTAGTACCGCTTTTGATGCAGGTTCGAACTAGACGAAACCCACAGGCTTTCTTCCTAACCCCTTTTCCTTTATTTAACACATTTTTTGGGCGCTAGCCCCTTTTCTTCAGCCTTCAATTGCATGTGACCATGGGATGTGACTTGGTGCTATCAGATAGGTGCTTATCCGGGGCCTTGAGAGCTTCGTGGATCCGAAACTTCAGCTTCAGAAGCTCTTGCTACTTTGTGCCTTATTTCTCCCGAACACAGAAATGGTGAACTTTGCAAAGTGGGGTGGATCAACGGTCCACGACTTCCTCAACAAACGACGATTGGGATTTATTACGGAACTCTGAGCTTCAGAAATTTTGGGTTGTCCATACTCTCCAACCTTCCGGAGTGCCCAGTCTCCGGACTGTGGTATCAGTTGCCACGTACCTTCTCCCGATCAATGGTCGAGATTAACTCCAGCCTCCGGGAGTTCTCGACTCAACGCAACTGCAACACAATTCCTCTAGAGTACCAAGTCTTCGTACCTTGGAATCAGGTGTCGCGCATCCACTGGGGCCAATGGTCTCCATGCTTGAACTAATAAATATTGAAAACGTCACATCAACTTCAGTACTTTTCAAATTGTGGGAACATGGGTTGGTAGTTTTGGAGTAACCCACTGATTGTTCCGCAATTGTCCCCACGCTGACACGTACCCCTTCTCAGAAACCGTGGTTTGGATTGCGATACTGCCCTGTAGAATTATTTTTCGCGCAACTTCGATCTCCACAATGCGTCTCGACCATCGATCTTGATAGATCGTGATCAAAGTTAATGCAGGCCCGATCCAACTATCTTCTTCGCCAAGCTTAACTACCTTGTGTCACCCACCTGATTGGACCACGTGTTGGCTTCGTGTGTCCTACCACATGGCACTCCACGTTGCTTTCTTCCCGCTTCTGAAGTACATGATTTGCTAACGCGTGTCTTTCATTGATCGACGACTATAAATTACTTTGACTCTTCGGGCTTCGAGAGTTTCAACCTCTCCACAATCGCTTTTCCGGAGTGCTTTCACCCGTAGTCGACGATATGTCGACGCATGTCTCCCACAGATCGACGACTACAAATCACTTCGACTCTTCAGGCTTCGGGAGTTTCAATCCCTCCACACTCATTTTCTCCAGAAGTGATTTCACCCAAAGTCGATGATTTGTCGACGCATGTCTCCCACAGATCGACGATTGCAATTCACTTCGGCTCTTCGGGCTTCGAGAGTTTCAACCTCTCCACACTTGTTTTATCCCAAAGTCAATGATCTATCGACGTGTGTCTCCCACAGATTGACGACTACAATTCACTTTGGCTCTTCGGGCTTCGGGAGTTTCAACCTGTCCATACTTGTTTTCTCCCAAAGTGATTTCACCCGAAGTCCACAGATTTCCGCCACGTATCCTCTCTCTCAGATCGACGGAATAGATGGAATCCATTACTCCACGGATTTCCAAAGGAACTCACAACTAACCTCCTCGCAAATTTTCCAGATCTGATGGTTTGGGGTGACTCTATTTCCTCCTGAAGAAATCCTAGCCGTTAACTCGTGAAACCTTGAGAGTTTCTCCCCTTTTGAATATTTCTTCCTGCTATCTCTCTTGAGCACCGTTTCTCGAACCCCTTTCTCCTTAGAGGGTTGCTTCGACACTTAGTTGACTCTCGTATCTGTGCACTCGTTGCAACATATCTTCTTGTCCCTTCACAAGAAAACTCAAGCTATTTATCCTGAGATTTTTGAGTCAAAGACTTTGTCGATGCACTCCTTGCACCCAGGGACACTCTGAACCTCAAATTTTGTCCCTTTTGACAAAATATCACTCTGAAATATTTGTCTCGTTAACCAATAACATGGCCCATCCAGGCTTAGGGTCGAAACCATGGCTCTGATACCAATTTGTAACATCCCCGATCACCAACCCCTACTGGGTAGCGCTACCTAACGACTGAATCATTGTTTTTCTCTGCTCTAATACCATTTTGTCACACCCCCGACCACCCAGTTCGGGTCATGCTATCTCGTTGAAATAACAATTATCATCTGCTTATAAATATAAACATAAACAAACAACATATTCTGCTAATACACAGACTAATGCGGAAATAAAAGTAAAAACATACATGCAATAATCACAGGCATAACCCATAAAATAACAACATATACATGCATTACTCATCAATTATAATGCTAATACAAATACACAACATGTAAATGAACATACAAGTGGTACTTATCTTTTAATAGGAGACCACCAATTGCGTCCAAACCTTCCACAAACCTCCCAACCATAGACCACACTGCTCATCATGCTCAGCAGTGGGTCACCCCCGAGCTGGGACTAAACTCCACCAGGAAAGGGGATTACTAGGCTTGGCAAGGACAACAAGGAAGTCGCACAAAACAACATGAAGGATCTTTTATCCCAGGAGCCAATTACGCCCACAACCCACATACCCTCATTCCCCACATGCCTACTCCACCCAGGAGGGTACACCTTCACTAATACAAGTCCATCGACTACTACACCTCCCTTACCTTGGGCTTCAACAACAGGATGGACCGGAAGTCTCAGAGTACTGTAGTTGCTACATGACTCCCTTCTAGGATAAATCACTTCCCAGCAAACTCTCTCACCTGGGAGAGTTTCTCACAGGCCTGGCAATCTGCTTCTTCAATTCAACTCCTAAGCAATACAACAACAACATTCATCCAACACACGGGTGATGGAAGCAACAAAAAATGGGTATGGACACCGAAAGTGGAATCAAACCAAGCTTAGCCAAAACTGCATTGGCAACAACCGCTACGACACAACACGACTCAGGAAAAATACAAGTTTGCCGAGCTTCACAAGAAATACGCAGGGCAACTCCAGCGTCTACAGGTTACACTGGCGCGTGCATTAGTGGGGAGTATGGTGGACTTCCAGGGTGACTAACCCCGCGAGAGTGTAGACCGAATGGTGAAGGATCGTGACCTTCCTCCGAATCGTGAGATTCCTCCGAATCGTGAGACTTGTGAATGAGATCCCCCAACAATGAGTTGACTTTCCCACTTAAAACTGCATGCGCCTAGGTTGACACATGTCTCCATGAAGCTGCATGAGCTCCACTTAACACTTGTCCCCCTTTCCCCTAGGAACTTAGGACAACACAGATTATGTAAAACCTCAGCCTTTAGGAAATAATAATCTAATAGTATTCCTTTAGAGGTAAGCCCTCTAGCTTAGCCCCTATTCCTAGACACTTAGCCCCTTCCCCACCTAGTGGAGCTTAGTCCCCCATAACTCTTTCTTCGTGGAGGGTCAACACGCAACGATGTATAATTTTTATTAATGATTTTTCATAATTACATATACAAAACAGGCTCATGGCCTTAGCATCCTAGGCTCTCTGGCCTAATCATCACATAATCCTCCTATCTTATTATAACTCGGCTCACCAGCCTAACAAACATGTTTACAATTCATAATTACAACTGGGAATCTACCGAGGGATATTAGAAATAGGGGAATTTCTTTCACTTTGTGATTATTTGCAGGGTGACATGGTCGAATCTGCAAAAACATGTTTTATTATTAGTCTACAAGAGACACCAATGTTAGAAAGAAGCATAAAAAATGATGCAAAGAATCGAAAAAGAGATTGACTTGCTCATTTTCTGCATCTAAGTGATTTTAAAGCCCTTCTTGGGAAATCAACGAGATAGTGTTTTTCAAGCCAATAAACACATGTATCGGCGTTGAAAAGTTCATCCTCGTCGATATAGAAAGGTGCATTGGTGTCTAGAAAAAGATGATTCACCAACATAGCAAGGAAACTTGGCCAATTTTTGAGGTTTATGTTAAGGGGACAAGGTTAAACTATGCTGGAAACAATTAAAGGATTGTTGTTGGTGAGGGAAAGAGGATATAGAACGCTCACAGAGGTCCAGGAAGATTTTAAATGCTCACAAAGGTCCAAAAGGGTTTAGAAATTATCAACATTTGATTCTCTCAAATGCTCCTGGAAACAACATCAATGCATAGATCTCGATGATGGCTTTCCAACGGTGCAAAAATCGCCTCAAACGAAGTTCACATGAAAAAGATTTGGCCAGTCAAAGTTCATGTCAAACAAGGAAAAAAGTCAAAGTCAAAAGTACAAAGGTGACACGTGGCATGACCATACATCCATACAGTGTTGAGGTGGCAACACCATGGAGCACTACATGGCATACTATATGTCTGATTTGCAAGGTGACATGGATTTCATACATCACATGTGTTCCAATTATATATTGACACGTGGAAATGATGGACCAATGAGAGGTTGCCACGTGGCAACCTCCCATTGGCCTACTATGGATGAGGTTATTTAAATTTTTTGGTTGGGACTCTAGATAATCGAACCCGAATCTCTCACCTTACACTCAACAACCTTACCATTACACCACACATTTGTTACTTAACTGTATGGGGCACAATTTTTTTTTAAAGTCGTTATAAAGTTATATTGGACGGAAAAAGGGTTGAGGGCTAAGCCCTTGACCCTTGGTAATATATGGATCCAATGTAACCCTAGCCCGAAACACGGGGGTGCCAACAAGAAATACCAACAAACTATATAACAACGATTTAATATATGGTTTGAACGTTGCAAAAAAAACACCGTACCATATGGCAAGGCTGATGGGGTTCGACCCCATGACTTGCCATACCATATGCCAACACTTTAGCCATTGTGCCAAAAGCGCTTTTTGTTAAGTCAATCCAACAAACAATTATTTATTGTTTGCCTTGAGTTGCGAACAAAGGTTAGGGAATGCGCCCTATTTAATGGTCACGCAAACCGAGGTGATGGGACACATTATAGAGTATGTTTTGGTCTCAAATTTCATGATAGAGAGGTATCAAGACTTTGATATTGCACCAAAATGAATGCCAAGAGCTTCCTTAACATAATTATATGAAGTTTATACTCATTTTTCTTAGAATTTCGCAAGGAATTCAATGGTGCACTATGTTTTTGAGTTTCAACAATGTATACAAATGTCATTGTAAAACACAAGCTTTTGAGAATTAATAAAGAGGTCTCTATTGGAGGCGGACCCGAAGACGTAGCCCAAATTGGGTGAACTCCGTTAACAAACTTGTGTATGTGATTTTGGTATCGTTGTTCTATTTTTCTCAATTATTTGCAAGTTGTTTATCACTAAAGTGAATTTGGATAGATAAGTGATTTCACATGTATTTTGCAAGTTGTTTATCACTAAAGTGAATTTGGATAGATAAGTGATTTCACATGTATTTTGTAATCAATCAAACGATCATTATTATTTTGAAATCAAGTTAGATGTTCATGTGAATTAAATAATAATTAATGTCTAAGGATTTTTCTGATCAAGTTGGAATCATAGCTAGGTTTTGAAAAGTGTTTTCTAGCGAATGCCATAGTTATCCACATTCAAGCTTGGTAAAGGAAAGATTGAAAGTTATAAGTCATAGATTCAAAGGAAAGGAAGGAGAAGATGCTCCCATGAGACCTAAGGAAGTTATGGCTATACTTCGCTCAATGAGGGAAATAATAAATTCTTTATATCAAAGAATTCACAAGTCTGGTGATGGAGAATCTTCGGTAAAAGTTGAAGGAGAAGGAAGTGGTGGACCAAGAACTCCCTAACCATCATCCTCATCATCATCTACCAATGGAGTAGGTGAACATTCTTCACATAAGAAAAAACCCTCTAAGAAGTCTTCTTGTTCTCATACTCCTAATTTTCCTTTATTGAAATTGGATATCAAGTTCAAATTGTCAATTTATGATGGAGAATTGAATGCAAAAAAGTTGTACAATTGAGTCAAGCAAATAAAGGTATATTGTAGGGTACAAAAGATGATGGACGACACTACAAAGACACAATTAGATACTCTTAGTCTGGGAGGTACAACCTTGATATGGTGGGAGATTAAGACACAAATTTATCTCATCCAACATGGTAAAATAATTTCTTTAAGAATTTACCGTTGCACTAGGAAAACAATTTTGATCCATCGGGTTTACGCAAAAGTTCAAAAATTATGGAATGGCAACATCTAAGGCAAGGAAAAGGGAAAAAATTTCAAGTATAAACATAGGATTTTAAAAAGAAATCATTATCTTTAGAAATTCCAATATATACTCGGGAAAATCTTCTAAAGTATATTGGTGGCATGCACTCATATCTTCGAATATCACTATCCCGATAAGTTTAACCCTACCTGACATCGACATGAAGTGTTAGTACAAGCTACTCATCTAAAGGATAGTAAAGGGAAGCATGTGATTGAAGATAAGAAGCCGCATTGCCAGAAAGTAAGGAGAAACCAAAAGGAAAATGGAAGGGTAAGAAGTCAACTACTATAAAGAAAGTTGAACAAAAAACAACATGTTCCCATTGTAAGAGAAAGGGCCGTGAAGAATCATAGTGTTGGAAGTTGCATCCAAAATTACAACAAAAGAAGTTCAAGGATAAAAGGAAGCAAAAGATTGTTGCATCAATCCTTGACATGATCCGTATCATATTCTGGAGATGAGTCTAAGATCATGGCAATAGGAAGAAAAAGTATATCTACCACTAATTCTTCATTTCAATCTGCTAATTCATAAAGTGTTATTGATCAAAAGAAAAGAAGTGAGATTTTCCATGTCAAGGTTATAGTGAATAGAAAGGTAGATACTTTGTTTGAAAATGGATCTCAAGTTAACTTAATATCTAAAGCAAATGTTAAGAGGCACAACATCTAACTCAACATTTTCAAAGAACTTAGTTGTAATTGTAAACTTGATCTTACACTTATTTGTTACCTACAAATAAGTGTAAGATTAGATTTGCAATTACAACTAAGTGCTTTGATGAGGTTGATCTAGATGTTGTACCTCTTGACATTTTATGCATTGCCTTGGTAGTCCATATCTATTTGACATGAAAGCTATATTCTATCATGAAAGAGAATAAATACCACCTTTTCAAGGATGGAATTGAATTTATTGTCAGAGCTCATCATATCAAAACTAATGTTTATTTAATGAGCACAGGACAAGTGAAGAGACTTGTGAATGCAAATGCTACATTTTTTTCTCTCATGATAGTGAAACAAAAGAAGAAGAGATATCTAGATCATAAACATGAGTTGATCAAAATCATATCTAATTATGATGAGTTATTTCAAGAACCTACATGGTTTCCTCCTAAAAGGGAGGTTGAACATGAAATTCATTTTTGTAGTAGTAGGGGATGATCCTCTTTCTAACATTGGTATGTAAAGATCATCGCTGGTAGAGAACGAAGATAAAGAAGCAAGTTCGTGAATTGCTCCTCGACAAAGGAATCATAAGGCCAAGTTCCTCTCCATGTGGATCTCCCATTTATTAGTTCCAAAGAAAGATGGAAAATTTGAGGATGTATTGACTTTCAAGCCCCTAACAAGATTATGGTAAAGAACATATACGACACCCTTCCTAGAATTGATGATTTATTGGATCAATTAAAGAACATTGTTTATTTCACTAAGCTAGATTTGAGAAGTGACTACCATCAAATCAAAATTTCATAAAGTGATATATGTATTATTCACTTTCAAGACAAAGCAACGGTTATTTGAATGGTTAGTTATGTCATTTGGTTATGTAATGCACCCGTGATATTTAGGAGGGTAATGAATGATGTGTTCAGGCCCTACATAGAAGACTTTGTCATTGTCTACTTCATAATATTTTGATCTTTATTCAAGAATGGAAGATCATATAATGCAAAGGTCAAGACAATATTTGAACCCTTGAAGAAGGAGAAGTTGTATGTAAAATGTTCCAAATGTGAGTTTGGAAAAATCTTTGGTATATTTGGGTTACATTGTAGGGAAATGGTCAACTCAAATATAGATCCTGCAAAAGTAGAAGTTATTGTGGAATGGCCCAAGCCAACCACTACCACATAAGTTAGGAGCTTCTTAGGAGCAGTATAGTACCGGAGGAAATTCATTGCTAATTTATCTTTCATAGCGTACTCCTCGCAAGACAAGTGCTAACAAGTGTAAAAAACTTCTTTCAATGGGGGAGGCAAGCAACATAAAGCCTTTGAGACATTGAAGGAAAATATAATCATCAGCACTAATTTTGGCTCACCATATCTATATTAACAACCATTTGACATTCAAACCGATGCAAGCAAATATTCCATGGGAAAAATCTTGATGCAACGAAGTTGTCCCATATCATCCCGACTTTATTCAAGCAATAATTAACCATCCAACATGATAAGGAATGTGCATTGGTACAAAGGTCGTAGTTACTACTTAATGGGAAGGAGATTGTAATTTACATATCATTAGCCATTACACACGTACAATCACAAAACAAAGCTACAACAAGCAATGAACTTTAGATGGATGGGTTTCTACAACAATTCTACTTGGTCATAAGATATAAGAAAGGCACTTCTAACAAAATGGTTGCAACATGTTGTCAAGACCAATGATCAATTCATCTACAATACTAAAGTATAATCCCTTAGCTCATGAAAGTTGTGTTGAACAACATACAAGGATGATGATTTTAAAGATGTATTTATGTCTTTAATTCATGGAAATCAACAATTAGATTATCTTGTGCATGACAATTTGTTATATAATTTTGGAAAACTTTGTATACCCATAGATAAAAGAGTAAATGTAATTAGAGAAGCCTGGTATTACTCTATCAGCCATTTCCTATTGGTGTAAGACAATATCACACATCTACAGATATTGTTATTGGCCTCTAAAAATGAATGAGACAGCTTCCAAGTATGTAAAAGAGTGTTGCGTGCAAATAAGTGTCTAGGAACAAAATTTGATTATATACACCACTTCCAGCATCTTCTACCATGGAAAGTATCTCTATGGATTTTTTAGGGGGTTTGCCAATGTCCAATATAGGTCATGATTACTTATATGTTGTTGTGGATAGATTCAACAAGATGTGTATTTAACCGTAAGAAACATGTCATAGTTGAACAAACAACACAAATGTTATTTGTGCCGCATTAAATTTGGTTTAGGTTGATGGAAAGTTGGTGTGGATTATTGGTTGTCATTGATTTCAACCATTGAGAGTAATATTGTAGATTGATTTCAACCCTTAGTGATTGATTCCAACCCTTGGAAAGTCTAGTAGCTGCATTTCCGTAGCACAAAGGTTTTGCAATGGAATCTGCCTTGTTTCCATGTATAATGGTATGAGTTTTACATATTTAGCAAGACTATTCTAGATGGATAGCACATGTCATGCCATTTTCGTTGGAACGTCACATAACTCCTCACGGTTAGAGAGTTATGGCCATGTGAAGTTGGAGAACCCTCATGAGGTCATCTCAGGTTCAAAGGTCAAAGTAGTCAGCTGGTTTAAGAGATTTTAGAAGGTAACAATAAAGTGAAGTGATGAGTAAAATAAAAGTCACAAAGTGAATAAAAGAAATTATTTAAATAATAAATTTAATGGAGAAATTACTAAGTTGACAAGTGGTTAGAAGTGGGTTAACCCCAAAATAAGGAAAGTGGGTTAAGATGGTTAAAGGTAACCCCGATGAAGCTACATGAAAGCATAAATAAGAGGCAAAGATATCTCATTTTATTCAATAATGCTTCGAGCATATTGAATATCTATAGGTGACCTGAGGTAACCAAAGGATATCTAAGTTGAATTTCAGAGGGAAGGTGAAGTAAAGAAGGCTCTAATTTCGAGGGAAGGTGAAGTAAAGAAGGCCCAATTTCTCGTGAGGGAAGGTGAAGTAGATAGCCATCAAATTCAAGGAGGATACAAATATTTTGATGATGCTTCTAAGGTACGTTATTTATGTGTCACCACCATTTTCACAATATTTTTCAGAATGATCCACTGCGGAAATTTAGAGGCCATTGAGGAAACATATCCAGTAGCTATGGTACAAATTTCATCTTGTGGTCGTTGTATTTTTTGAGTTAAACCCGTTGGAAAATAGGTTTTGTATTAGTCCTGAAACTAGTCTAATATAGGTGTTTCGTGTAAAAACGCCATAAATTATTCATAATTCAAGAAGACAAACATGTGTATTGGTTAGAGTAATGTCCGTAGTATTCTAGGCCATGTTCATCCATAAAAAAAATAAAATATTCCCGTGTGAACACCTACAATTTCCTCTCTATAGAATAAGCCGTAATTCAACAAGGTATGCCATTTTTCTATAACTCCTTTTCCGAAAGAGGTTCCAAGCAGTGAAACCGAGGAATTGCATAAAACACATTGAAGAACATTGTGTACCATATTTCATATCTTTATTCATTACAAAATACAGTTGTATGATTATTTTGGAACGGTTGTTGACTAATCCAAACTAGTCATGTGGAGACTAAAGTAAAGCTTTGATGAAAATGCTAGTCCCTGGTTGTTAAAGTTAAGGAATATTTGCATGTATATGATCATACACACCACGTCTATTACAGTTAGCAAATTAAGATTTGGATGATAAAAATTGATGAGGACTTTGGTTGAGGTACATGTTGGGTACATGGTTGAGACAAGTAGTTGATGAGTTACAATATTACATGAGGTGTATAGTTGATGATGTTGGTACATACGAGTAGTTGATACATTATTGGTACATACTTGGTACATGGTTTATGTGCACCCTCATAGTATTTTTGGACAATACGACCTATGGACGATGTAGCATACTTGTATTGGAATATTAGAAGCAATACATTGATCTTCTTTGGGTGTGATGATTATGAGTTGCTGTGTTATGCTTGGTTGATGCACACATTTGAGATTGGTTCTGCGATTGATCTTGGTGAGTAGATATGATTTGGTTGATAAGATTGATGAGTAAAGGTGTTGTTGTGATAGGTTGTTTGGACATGTTGTTGTGACATTCTGACATACAGTTTGCGCATGGTTGATGCAACTTGTTCATGGTATAGGCTTTCGGTGCATGGTTGATGCACTTGTTTACGGCATTACGTCGCATTACAATGTTTTGGTATAGGTTGGTGCATGGTTGATGCACTTGTTTATCAGACAGGTTGATTACAAAAGCCGAGTGTGCCACATACGAAGCCGCGCTGTTTGCTTTGGCAAGCTGACCGGTACGTTGTTTGGTACATGTTTACAACAATATATCTCACAAAGATATTTGGACAATGGTTCCATAATTCCCTACTCTATAACGCCGTATGCATTTGACAAGGCAAGGATAGGTGGTTGTATCCACCTTCCAGCTTGTAGCCTAAGAACATAAGTTTGTAGCCTCCTTCCGTTGTAGCCGAGAATTAGGGATTTGAGTTTCTTAGGTTATTGTGCCCCGAAATTAGGGGTTGGAGCCTCTAGTCAAGTAAATGGAAAACAAAGGAAGTTGGTGCTTCCAATGAATGTAATTTTAAAGATTACATAAGAAAAACATTACATGGTCATTGGTTTCCACAAAAACAATGGTGAATTGTCTATGTGTATGATTTCTCATTTGTTCATTGTTTATTTACTCTACATCTATTGGATGATACTGCCACATTGATATAAAACTTGCATACTGTATATTAAAAAGGATTGAATTTATCTATTATTGATTCACCCCCTCCGCTTAGTTTATATTTACCACTTAGTTGCCGAAAATCAAAATATTTGCGGTCTAAAAGGCTTCCGACAGAGGAATGATCCAGAGGATCCATAATGCTCACAAGTGGTTCAGAAGATCCGAACGCCACGTAGGTCCGTGAAGATAATGGAATGCTCATAGAGGTCCAAAAGGTTAAAAATGCTCAAAATTTTCTCATTTCAAATGCTCCCAAAAATAAAATCAATACGTAGATCTTGGCGACATCCTTTCCAATCCAAAACACCTCAAATGGAGTTCGATGCAAAAGACATGGTCGGTCAAAGTTCAGGTCAAATAGGGAAAATAGTCAAAGTCAAAAGGACAAAGGTGACATGCGTGTCACCATCGGGCATATACGGCAACGAACGCACATCCCATGGTGTTTATGGCAATACCATGGGAGC
This sequence comes from Picea sitchensis, assembly GCA_010110895.2. Taxonomy (NCBI): domain Eukaryota; kingdom Viridiplantae; phylum Streptophyta; class Pinopsida; order Pinales; family Pinaceae; genus Picea; species Picea sitchensis. The sequence continues at coordinate 107,727 of SNQJ01S0049212.1, read as the reverse complement.
ACCATGTGGCATACCATATGTCTAACTAGGCAATGTGATATGGCTTTCGTACATCACATGTGGTCCAATTATATATCGACACGTGGAAATGGTGAACCAATGAGAGGCTTCCACGCAGAACTCCTCCCATTGGCCTACTACAAATGAGGTTATTTAAAAATTTTGGTTGGGAGTTTGGAGGATTGAACCCGGGGCTCCCACCTTACACTCAACAACCTTACCATTACACCACACATTTGTTACTTAACCGTATGGGGCACGACTTTTATTTTAAGTTGTTATAAAGTTATCGTGCTTTTTGTAGCGTCAATGGATAATCCTCTAATCTCTTTGGTGTAATATATGGATCTCAATGGTAATCTGGCCTAAACTTGGGGTGCCAAAGAGAAATCCCAATGAACTATATGACAACCATTTAATATATGGTTTGAACGTTGCAACAAAAACGTTGTAACATATGGAAAGGACGACAGGGTTCGACCCCATGACCTACCATACCATATTCCAACACTTTAACTGTTACGCCAAAGGCACTTTTTGTTAAGGCAAGCCAACAAACAATTATTTATTGTTTTCCTTGAGTTGTGACGTGAGGTTAGGCCTTGTGCCCTATTTAATGGGTGTGTGGATTGAGGTGATGGGACACATTACAAAGTATGTTTTGGTCTTGAATTTAGTTCCAGAGAGGTATCAAGACTTTGGGATTGCACTGGGGTAAATGTGTGTGACAGCTTCCTCTTAATCCAATTATAAGGAAGCTTTATACTCATTTTTCTAATTTTGCAAGGAATACTAGTGTTTTTCTTAGTTTGAGCAACGCAAAAGGTCATTGTAAAACACAAGTATTTGAGCATTAATAAATAGGTATCTATTGGAAGCGGACCCAAAGACATAGACCAAGATGGGTGAACTATGTTAACAAACTTGTGTATGTGATTTGGGTATTGTTGTTCTATTTCAATTATTTGCAAGTTTTTTTTTATCATTAAAGTTAATTTGGATAGATACATCATTTCACATGTATTTTGCAATCAGTTAAACGATCATTGTTATTTCAAAATCAAGTTAGATGTTCATGTGAATTAATTAATAATTAACGTCTAAAGATTTTTCAGATCAGGAGGGCATGAACAGTCCCAGTCCAAGTTTTCCCAGTGGAAAGTTCCCACCATTGAGGGGGACTTAGTTCGATGACCCAGGGATATTTGTGTCCATGGCGAAAGCATTGTTATTTATCGCTTCTTCATCCTACTTCCTTTGTTCCTCCTCCACCACCTTTGATACTATTTCTTCATCTACTCTCTTTTCTACAATTACTTTTGTTTCAAGCACTGGATGCAACCTTTGTTGTAACCTCTTCTTATTTTTTCTTTCCTCAGCTAGTTGCATTCTCCTTTTATTTTGCACCTTTCCTTTTCCTTCTCTATTTTGAAACTAACTTGGTTGTTGATGCTTATTTGGTTTACTTTTGTTTTCTTTGCTCATCCTTGTCTTCTTTTCTTCTGCCTACAGATCTTATATTTTCTTTTCTCTCTTCATCATATTGTTGTTTCTTTGATTCAGTTGTTGTAGTCATCATGGTCGCTGTTGTTACTTTCCTTAGCCTTCTTTGGCTTCCCGACTCTTTGTTCTTCATCCTAAACTCACAAGTGGGTTTCCCTTCTTCGAAACAATGCCAAGTTTTGGCAATCTATTAAATGACTTTCCTCTTCCCACATTTGTCATATTCCCACCGCTTTTAGTCGATGCAAGCTTGTTTTTGTCTAGAGGATCGCTCCTTAAGAATATTTCTTCTAAATTAAAGCATACCACATGTCTACTTCGCTTGGGATTCTTTTTAAATTTGAGGAAGGACTTGACCCATAGTAGTAGAGGAGTCTATATAGCCTTCTTGTACCTGTAGAGAGTTGTGCCAACTCCATGCACCACATTTTGACAAGCAATTTTCTGCGATACCAGTTTGGGTGGAACAAATCATGAGAGAAAATGTGGAGCTTTGGTGGCTCACAGATATCCTTAAGTAAATGTTTCAGAATTTAGACAATTAAATCCCTATCCTCTTGACTATTGCTTGTGATTTATCCGTCGTGCACAACATAGGCGAGTCGAATATTAGTTGGTACATAGGTTCTTGGAAATGATTACATATTTTGGGATATTTTGTCCTATATTTGTGCTCCCAAACACCTTGCAGTAAATGTGGATCGGGAGTTCACTTGGATGCCATGCCTAGCCCATCTGTGGATACGTGTAACATATGCAAACCATGTATAGGAGATAAGAGGACATGTGAAAACCCAAGAATTTATGAGGCTCAATCTCTTTGGTTGTTCTGAGAGCTTGTTCCAGGGAGGTTGATAGAATGTCAGCCCAATTGAAGGTCGACCTGACATTTGCAATGTAGTAATGAGAGACTCCCATGGTATCAAGAATATTGAAGCATCAGGCTCCTCATAAAATATGCACAACATTACAACTACATATTAGTACAACATTATCAACAAGTTGGTGGGATACTTTCATGAGGGCCTTGATTTGGATGTTTTTTTGGGTTTGTACCAGGCCTTCAAAATATACTTCATCTTAAGGTGGGAACTCCTTATGAGATTCTTTTCATAGTGATCTTTCCTATCTAGGCTGTATGTGGAACCATCGCTAGAAGCTTCCAAAATAGGCTATCTAGTGTTCTTACATTGAGATATATCTCAAAGGGTCTTCAAGTCCACATTCCTTACTATCCATGAAATGTCCTTTACGCAAGGAAAGGATGATGTGTTTGATACCACCTTGTACATCATGGATTTATGATGTTTTTAGATGTCTTGAGATCAAAGCCATCTCCTGCATCTTAGGGAAAGGTTTGTTTGTTGAACTTTTGGTATACCTCACCCCATTTAATTGAAGTCTCCTTCTTGATGACCACTTTAGTGTCATTGTATATGGGTCCAGGAGTATATACTTCTTCCCAAGTATCGTCAGCTTGCATAGGTCTTCCTCTTCTTTGATAAAATTTTCTTGCACTTTGTGATTTTAAGTGTGGTGACATGGTCATTGCTAAAAACATGTTATCATTAGTCCACAAGAGATACCAATGTTAGAAAGAAGCATAAAAAATGAGGCAAAGAATGGAAAAAGAGATCGACTTGCTCATTTTCTGCATCTAAGTGATTTTAAAGCCCTTCTTGGGGAATCGATGAGTTAGTTTTTTTCAGGACAATACACACCTATATTGACATCAGAAATCTCATCCTCATTGATATAGAAAGTCCTATTGGTGTCCAAAGAAATATGATTCGCCGACATAGCAAGGAAACTTGGCAAATTGTTTAGGTCTATGTTAAGGGGAAAAGGTTAAATTATGTTGGAAACAATTAAAGGATTGTTGTTGGTGAGGGAAATAGGATATGGAACGCTCACAGAGGTTTAGGAAAGTTGACTAAATTTAGAGGTGTAGTGAAGGGTTCATAAATGATCGTGTAAATTTTATTGTCTCAAATTATCCTAAAAACAACATCAATGCGTAGATCTCGTCGATAGCTTTCCAATGTACCAAACGGAAGTTTGTATGCAAAAGATATAACATCAAAGTTTAGGTTAAAGAGGGAAAAAGTCAAAGTCAAAGGACAAAGGTGACACATGTTCCCACCAGCAAGTATACGTGGTAACGATTCGTACATCCAAGCAATGTGTTTACATGGCATACTGTACATTCGACTGGGCAAGGTGAAATGGATTTCATACATCACAGGTGGTCCAATTATAGATTGACACTTGGAAATGATGGACCAATGAGAGATGCCATGTGGTAGGCTTCCATTAGCATACTACGGATGAGGTTATTTCAAATTTTTGTTTGGGAGTTCGGAGGATCGAATTTGGGTCTCCCACCTTACACTCAACAACCTTACCATTACAACGATGAAATACTTAACCAGATGGAGTACACTTTTATTTAAAGTCGCTATAAAGTTATATCGGCTTAGAACAAAAGTAGATGAGGGCTAAGCCTCTCCTTGGTAATATATGGATCCAATATAACCATATCCCGAAAACACTGGGTGCCAAAAACAATACCAACGAATCAGTAACAAACTTACATTTAATATAACGGCTTGAACATTGCAACAAAACACTGTAACATATGGCAAGGCCGATGAATTTTGACCCCATTACTTGCCATACCATATGCCAACACTTTAACTGTTGCGCCAAATGCGCTTTTTGTTGAGGAAAGACAACAAACAATTATTTATTGTTTTTCTTGAGTTGTAGATGGAGGTTAGGGCCCGCTCCCTATTTAATGTGCACGTAGACTGAGGTAATGGGACACATTACATAGTACGTTTTGGTGTCAAAGTTCATGCCGTGAGTAATTTCAAGACTTTGGGATTGCACCATAATGTGTGCCAAGAGTTTCCTTAACAGAATTATATGAAGTTTATACTCATTTTCCTTAGAATTTTGTGCGAATCAAATGGTGCACTCTCCGCTTTTGAGTTTGAGCAATGTGTAAAAAGGTAATTGTAAAACACAAACATTTGAGTATTAATAAAAAGGTCTCTATTGAAGTGGACCTTAGACATATCTCTAATTGGGTGAACTCCGCTAACAAACTTGTGTATGTGTTTTATTAATTGTTGTTCTATTTTTCTTCAATTATTTGTAAGTTGTTTATCATTAAAGTGAATTTGGATAGATAAGCAATTTCACATGTATTTTTCAATCTTTCAAATGATCATTATTATTTCAAAAATCAAGTTACATCTTCAGCGAACAAATAATAATTAATGTCTAAGTATATTTCAGATCTGAGGGCATGAACAAATGCAATGCAAGTTTCCACAATGGAAAGTGCTCACCTAGTGAGGGGACTTCGTCGATGACCCCTGTGATATTTGAGGTCCAGGTAGCATCGCTATTTCATCAGCCTTTCACCATGCCTTTGTTCCTCCTCCATCTCCTTTGTTGTTTCTTCTTTGACTACTCTCTTTTCTGCATTTTCTTTTGCTACTACTTTCACCTCATCTACCTTAGATGCAACCTCTTCTTATATTTGCTTCTGCTTAGTTGTGTCTTCCTTTTTCTTTTGCTATTTTGAAACTAACTTGGTTGTTGTTGCTTCTTCAGTTTCCTTTTGTTTTCTTTGCTCATCCTTCTCTTATTTTCTTTTTCTTAAGTGGATTCAATTGCTTTTCTATTTCTCTCTTCATCTAGTCTTGATGTTGCTTCTAATTCAAAGGTTGTTGTAGTCGTCGTGGTTGTTGTTGTCACTTCTTCCTTAACCTTCTTCTAGGCTTCCCAGACTCTTTCTTCATTTGAAACTCTGCCCAGTGGGTTTCCTCTTCACTTGAAAATGACATCATGATACATTTTGGCACGACAATGAATCTCCTATTCTTCCCAAACGTCTGTCGTATATTCCCACGTGTGCTCGTGGTTGATGTTCTTTTTTACCATGTTTAGAGGATCGTTCCTCCGAAATCTTTCTTCTATGAATTGGAAGGATGTAAATATGTATACTTCATATTGATATTCCTTAAATTCTTTGGAGGAGTATGACCTAACCCATAATGGTAGAGGAGGCCAGATAACCTTATTGTCCCTGTAGAGAGCTACGCCAACTCTGTGCACCACAGTGTCACAAGCAATTTCCTGCAACACAAGTCTATGTGGAATGAATATTTGGAGCAAATGTGGAGCTTTGGTGGCTCTGTATATCCTTAAGTATGTTTCGTACTCTAGGACGTACTAATATCCTATCCTCTTGACTATTTCCTATGCTTTATCCATCACGGACAACGCAGGAAATTTCAATATTTGGTTTGGTTGTTGAACATTTGGTATACCTCACCCCATTTTATTGAAGTCTCCTTTTTGATGACCCCTTTAGTGTCATTGTATATGGGTCCAAGAGTATCTACTTCTTCGTCTTGAGCACTCCCTCTTGTAGAGGCCACTTTGATAGGGGCCTTGCTTGCACTTTACGATTTTTTGTGGGGTGAATTGGTCAGATATGTAAAAACATATTTTATCATTAGTCCTCAAGAGACACCAATGTTAGAAAGAAGCATAAAAACCTAGAAAAAGAATGGAAAAAGAGATTGTCTTGCTCATTTTCTACATCTAAGTGATTTTAAATCCCTTCTTGGGAAATTCACGATTTAGTGTTTTTCAATCCAATACAAACATGTATCGGCATCAAAAAGCTCATTCTTGTCGATATAGAAAGGTGTATCGATGTCCAGAAAAAGATGATTCGTCGACATATAAAGGAAACTTGGCCAATTTTTTAGGTCTATGTTAAGGGGGAAAAGGTTAAACTATGTTGGAAACAATTAAAGGATTGTTGTTGGTGAGAAAAGAGTGTATTGGTACATGCTCTATGATCAACATCGGTGAAGGGTGAAGTCATATCGACGACGCTCATCGAAAGATTATTTCCGATGAAGATAGGCATGTATCAACACATATCTTACAATCATCGCTGACGCAGATAAGATTTTATCAATGAACATCTTACGAACATTACCAAAAAAGCTAAGCTTGTATTGAAATTAATCCTTTGAACTTCATTGACAAGGATAAGCATGATTTTTTAGACTAATTTAGACTAGATCTGTCTTCCTTTACACAATAGTTTTGGCTTTGGGATTCTCAACCAAACAAAATGGTCATGGATGCTCCACATGGTAGAAGGGGTAAGGCTAAGTGGAGATGGATGGGTAAACCTGGTTCCAACATTAGGGAACATTGATTAGGGCACGCGTGTAGGTGAAGGCTATGGCAAGGTCGAGCATTGAGGCATATGAGGGGATAAGTAGTGTTAGGGATATGGGTGATGTGTGGCAGGTTAAGGATTGATTTTTTTCACGACAGGGTCGATGGATGAAAGGCAGGAAAATTGTGAGGTATGATAAGTTTAGGGCTGACTCGTCCTTCCCCTGTGCTATGTGAAATATGAAAACAAAACTGAAGAATAAGGGAATGACATGTGTGAACATAGTGTGGGTCAAGTGGCACTTACTTGTAAAAGCATAGTCGACACGTGAGAGTAGGGGTAGGAACTCGACTGGAGGCTTTGTGCTTCAAGTCATCTCATTCACCGGGAGCTCAACGAACAATGGTGAAGATAAAATGTCTTCGATGGGTTATATAGTCATTTTCTGAGTTGCTTTGGTGCTAGGGTTGATGCAAAAATGGGCACAAAAACGTTCTGAGTGGGGGTTATATTTTGTATTGGTGACAGAGAGATGATCACTATCGATGGTGCGCTTTGCTTATCAGTGATGACTGTGTGATGAACACCGATGTATCGGCCCTCAAACATTGTTCGAGCATTGATACATAAGCAATTCAATTGGGTATCAACACTCTTTTTTGTATGAGGGAGGAAAAGTTAAATACCACCTATGTATTGGCGTTAGAGATATTATCCTCGCTTAAAAAATTCTTAAGTGTTGTTCACATTCATGTGTATTAGAGGAAAATAAAATATGGACGTTGGTGTATCGACGACCAAAGTCAATCAACACCGATACACAAAGGTTTATTCAAAAAAAAGTTCTATGTGCTAGACGTTATCATGTATCGACTAGGAAAAGTTAAACTTGGCCAATATTATCTATAACAGCGAGGGAAAATTTTCCTTAGCTGATATAGCCTAATTCATTGAGCTTTTAACTTGGTAGAGGCTCAATCAAAGATCATGAGGACAACTTAGCTTCCGCGACAAGATAAAAGGGTCTTGAGACATGAAAAGGAGGGTCCTTATTTCTTAGGAAAAATTAACTCTTTGAGCAGTGAAACAAGAAAAAGGGAAGTTGTTGGTGTTGTCACAACAATTGACAACACATTGGGTGAAGCCATGAATTTCTACATTAAATGTCCAAACAATAAGACTTGAAGAACAACAAAACTTACCATGCATAAACCAGATGTAGAGTGAGCAGGTTCCACAAATTTCAAAGTATATACTGTGATGAGACAAATTTCAATAAGGAAGGAGAGAACTTATGTCCATGTCCATAGCTGGTCAATCACAACAATATCTTTTTAAATTGGACCATCTTGGGGGGGCAAGTGAGGTATTGCAAAGAAATGATGCATTGGAAATGTTGAAAATGCAAGCTGATTTCACATTTTTCTGGTGTTGCTTCACTACCGGTGAGCATCCATAGCCTCGACAGAGTCATCCCATTGTCACAAACCTTTCTCTGCTACCAGCGAGAATCCATACCCCGACAAAGATACTTTCATGTCCCTCATAAGCTGGAATTCCTTTCCCCGGGTATTTACCTTTATAAAATATTTTTCTCTTGATTGCTAAAGAGAGGTGGATGAGGGGATTCCATTTTTCCTTTAAAGGCATGCATGTTGACACCTGTGAAACTAAGATCTTCCAACTTGATTATACTAGATAAGTTTTATTCCTGAGTAGTATGCCTTGAGTACTACATGTGTCTCTCACAATTTGGCCTTAGTTTGTTATTTTCACATGAAACATAGAGCCTATTCTTGGATATGACCACTAGCTCACTCTTACAACAACTTAAGAATGAAAAAATCATCCATTACTAAACTATGTTCCTCTACCAAATTTGACCTTGATTCATGCAAAACAAATATTTGGAGAACAAATAAAATTATGTGTATAAGCATATGCAAATTTTCAGGCTTATAGGTACCAATGTGCCCCAGTTATAACTACACCAAATCTTATGGGAAATATGAGTAGGAAACAATCTTGAGAGAGAGAGAGAGGGAACTCAAATCAAAATATCAAAAGCATAATTAAAATGAAACACATAAGGGAGAAACAAACACACAAAATCAAAATGGAAAGTAAATTGAAAGATCAAAAAGACAGGAGGACTGAGTCCTTTATTTATGTACAAGAGAGCTACCTTGAAAGGCTAGTTGATGTAATGTTTGAGGATTTGTCCATTAATGGGGAGGAGATCCACATCCCCTTCAAGGTTTTGTAGTCTGTAAGTGCCTAGGCCAATATTTTCCTTAACTGTGAAAGGACCCAACCATAGTTGTTGAAATTTAGAGTGTTTCCCTTTGTCTTCATGTGGCTTGTCCCATTTCAGATCCAGGTTTCCAACCTGCAAACCCTTTTCACCAGCTTGTTTCTTATCAAACCATAATTTTATGATCTATTGGTGAGCATGAAATTTCATTTTTTCTTTGGCTTGGTCTTCTTCCAATTTAATCAAGGTGTTTATTCATTTCTGGATGGCATGACTGTTGAGTGAGTTGGAGGGAAGGTAAATAGATGTTCAGGGGGAGAATGGATTTCTTCATGTAAACAAGAAGGTATAGGGAGGTCCCTATAGATGCTTTTAAAGTGACCTTGTCTGCCTAGAGAGCATTGGGTAGAGTGTTATGGCAATTTCTTTATTGATCTACTATAGTTTGCTTTAGGATATTGATTAGGTTCTTATTGGTAGATTTAGCTAGGCCATTTCCTCGGGGCTAATAGTTAGCTGCATATTTCAGAATAAACCCTTTTTCTAAAGCAAACTCAAATAATTTCAATGACGAGAAATAAGTAGCATTATAAAAAACAAGGGTAGTGGGTACTCCAAACTTGGTAATAATGTGTTGTTCCAAAAAATTAATCATCACTTCTTCATTTACCTTAGTTAGAGGTATGAATTCCATCCAACGCATGAAATAATTAGTAGCTATGAGAATAAACATGTGTTGTCTTGATGAATGAGAGTTGAACTCACCAATGATGTCTAGACCCCACTGTTCAAATGGGTCTTCGACAATGATAGGTTGGAGTGGAACAACATACCTACTTTCTCTTCCAATTGATTTCTAGCAAATATCACAGCTACGAGAGTAAGCATGAGCGTCTTTAAATGTTGTAGGCCAATAGTGTCTAGCCCTCAAGATGTTGTGAGCTATAGTTTATGTTGTAAAATATCCTATGGTTGGTACATCATAAAGTTCGTTGAGGAATTTGTCAACATCTTGTTTTTCCAGGCATTTGAGGAGAACTCTGTCATAATTCCTTCTGAAAAGGATATCGTGGACTAACTAGTATTGTGTAGATTTTAATATCAATGCTCTTTTCTACTTAGCATTGATGCACTTGGGAGAGGTGCCATGTTGTAGATATTTCTTGAGATAATTGTACCATGAATTCTCTAATGTTGATACATAAGGAGGTTGTTGTGTGTAGAGTACTGGTTCTTCTTCCCATCCTTCTTCCTTTTGATATTTTGAATCCATGGACTCAATTTATAACTTGTACAGGCCTTGACATTTCACTATGGTTGAAGGCTTAAATTCTAGGTCATATTCTTGCATGGCCATCATCCAGTTTCCTCGTCTTTCGCCCAACTCCTTTTGTACAAATAGAGATCTTACGACTGAGCGAGGAACGATTACCTTGGTATGATTCTTCAATATGTACAGTCTGAATTACTTTATGGATTTGTGAACAGTGAATGCTTACTTTTTCATTGGTGGATATTTAAGTTCAACACCTTGAAGTCTCGTGCTCATGAATGCTATGGGGAATTCTTTCTCGTGTTGATCCTTTTCGGTGAGCACTGTTGCAAGAGAATGATCTAACACAGGGGTCGCCGCTATGGAAACTTAAATTTTTTTAAAATATTCCTTCTCAATAGGTGTCCATTTGCATTGCGCGTCCTTTTTTATCATATATTGAAGGGGTTTAACCATATTGACAAATTCGAACACGAATATTCTTACAAAATTTATCTTCCCAAAAAATGATTGCACAAATTTCTTGTTGTTTGGGAATGGGATCTACATGATATCTTTGGTGTGTTTTGAATCGACATAGATCCCATCTTTAGAAATGACATGCACCAATAGTTTTCCTTCTGAAACAATGAATATGCTCTTCTTTGGATTCAAAGGGATACTACACTTCCTGCATCTTTCAAAAATCTATTTTAGGCAGTGTGAGTGATCGTCTCTTTTCTTGTAATACATCGGGATGTTGTAAGATCTTAAGAGGCATACTACTATAATCAGGAATACAACTTATCTAGTATAAGGGAGATTGGTCGGAACCTGTCAAAATTGATTGCTCCTTTTTCTTTCGGGATCAACGCTAGGAAGGACGAGTTTGTTCCACCTCCTAATTTGCTGCAAGTCTGAGATTTTCGGATCAGTTTCATTAGATCTAATTTAATTATATCCCAGCTGTGTTGATAGAATCTAGCTATGAATCCATCTGGTCCTGGGGTTTTGTCTGGGTTCATTTGGTCAAGTGCATCTTTTATTTCTTGCTGGGTGACTTCCTTTGTTAGGTTGTTGTTAAAATCTTCTTGGATGAGAGTTGGGACAAGAGAGAGAGAGGGTAATCTTTGGGATCTATATCAGTCCCTTGTGTTTCTGTATAGAGATTTTCAAAGGCTTCTGTTGCAGCTGCTTTAATGCCTTCAGAGTCAGTGATTGTTTGATTTTGAACCTGGATTTCGGTAACTTTCTTGAACGGCTTCCTTGCCTCAGCTTGTTTGTGGAAGTAGCTAGTGTTTTTATCTCCTGCTTCCAACCACAGGCTTCTAGATTTTAGTCGCCAACAATTTTCCTCCTCTCGGCATGCTTAATGCCATTTGCCTTGAAGTTGGTCTTCTTGTTGCATGATTTCTTGGGTAATTTCTTGATTTTCCATTTCCAACTGATGATTCCCTAGCTGCTTTTGGGCTTCTTGGCGGATTTTAATTGGATTTGATTGGCCTTTTACCCAGGCTTTTAGTGTTGTCTTTAGTCTCCTGAGTTTTTCTTCCCAAACATTGAAGGTTGGGCCTCTTACTATATCATTCCAGACTTTGGTAACTAGCTTCAGGAAGCTTTCATCTTGGATCTAGGTTGGACTAAATCTGAAGGGGATAGGCCCGAGATTCTTGTCACAAGAGACATCTAACAGGATTGGTTTGTGATCTGACACACTGTGCGGGAGGATCAAAGAAGTGGGAATGAGGCCCAGGAGTAAGAAGGAGCTTTAGACAAGGAATCTGTCTAGCCTAGCAGCAATGTGCTCCAGTCCTACCCTCTTATTTATCCATGTGTATTTGCCTTTAGTTGGTTTGATATCTTCTAGCTCCCAACCTGACATTAGGTCTTCTACCCACTCTCTTGTTGGGTCTCGCACAATGGAGCCACCTTTTTTCTCGTTTGAAGCTAGGGTCACATTTAGGTCCCCCCCAATGATGATATTGTCAAGATCATTTAGCAGTAAGTGATCTTTTAGGGTCTCCCAACAGTTTATTTTTTCCTCCAAAAGGACTGGTACATAAAGATTGAAGAGACTTACCAGTCGACCCGTTTCTTTTTGAAGGAGGCTGGTGTGGATCCAGTGCATGCTTGTTTCAGAGTTGACTAGTTCGAACTTCATAGTGTTCCAAAGGGTGCCTATCCCGCCCGAGGCACCTCTTGCGCTTTCTGCTATTCCTTGGCTTATTCTCCATAGAGCATTTGTTGTGTTAAGAAAGTCTTGCTTGTCCATCTTAGTCTCCTGGAGGAGTAGGATATCGGACTTTGAGGTTCCTATGATGTCTTTAAGTGCTTCTTCTTTCATTTTGCTGCCAAAACCCCTACAATTCCAGGAAGTTAGTTTCATGGATTACCTTGGGGGGATGAGTGGGATCCTTGAAGAGCCTTGGAGTGCTTCCTTGTCTGTATTACATTGATCAGTTGTCTGATTGTTGGTTTCGATCCTTTTAGGACATCTTTGTAGGTCTCTTTGTCTCTTTCTTCTTTCTTGGATTTCCTTCCTCTACCTGTTTTCTTTGGAGTGACCAAGGCATCACTTGCACCTTCGTAATCACTATCTGAGGAGACCTATCCTTCCTCTATGTCGGGGCTTGCGTCCTTTTTTGGGGTGGTTTTGCCTTGCTCTTCTTCTCCTAATGGAGCAGGGATCTCTCTGGCTTCTAGGAGTGATTTCTCATGCGTTTCTTCGGCTGAAGTTGCTTCCTGTAGTTTTTCTTCTGTTGTTTTCTCTGCATGTTCCTGATCCAATAGTCTAAAATTGTTCTCTACCAATGTGTCTGATTAATTTCCTTGTTCCTTGGTCTATGGGGGAGTTGTCTTTTCATTCCTTGGACCTTTTTCTTTGGATGTGGTTTTCCCTTTTCTTGGTTGTTGCCAACCTTCTCCATTTTCTTTCTCCTTGCTTGGGTTTTTAGGACAGTTTCTTTGAAAGTGACTGTATTCATGGCATCCCCTACATTTGAAAGGTAGTTGTTCGTAGTCAAGCTTCTGGTAATGTTGTCATTCTCCGACCTTAAGTTTGATCGCTTTAGGAAGCCCCACCTCTAGGTCCACTTCCACGCAGATTCACGCGGATGAGTATTGGTCTTTGGGATCCACCCTGTCAATGTATTAACCTAGCCCGTTTTCGATTGCCTGGAGCGAATAGGGATTCCAGCAGTGGATTGGTAGATTGGGTAGCCTGACCTAGACTGGGACATCCTTGGGTACTTCTACCCTAGGATCAAAACTCGGAGTCCAACGGTTCAGGTATAGCCCTTCAGTACCCATGAAATACGACCCGTTCTTGAAGATGAGATCTCTATCTTCCTGGGAGATGAATTCAAAGATGAAGAATCCTCTTCCCACTGCATAACAGGTTACATTGTTTTTTATCAGTGGTCACCAGTTCCTTTGGATCCAGTTATCCGTGGTTCGGGCTGATGACCAAAGCCCCATGAATTGTCCTACCAGTCCGCGGTCTGAAAGGGATATTGCTATCTGCATTGGGTGATCTGGAGGTAGTTCAATTTTTGGGATCGAGTCAAGCTTCTTGACGAAGC